>CAWUFW010001103.1:3000000-3165949 GCA_963921515.1 Calotriton arnoldi | reverse complement strand
CTCTGTCTCCCACCCTCCCACCACCCCTGCTGACATGTGCAGTGTGTGCAGTTGCACGCACAGATAACCCTGGTCCACCTTGGGGGTGGTGGTGGTGGTGGTGTCCATGGCCCCAGGTTGGTCCAGGGTCACTGCGCTGGTGTTGTTCCTTATTCTGTCCATGTCGGCAGGGATGGTATTCGTGGTGACAGTCGTTGGAGGGGTGGGTGCAGGGGGTGCAGCTGGTGGACCTGCTGGTGCTGCAGCTGGTGGTCCTGCTGGTGCAGCATGTTGACTTGCACCGGATGTGCCAGGTTGTTCATCGTCCGAGGAGGACAGAGGCTGTACGACGCCAGTGAGCTCGGCATCCTCTTGAGCCTGGGACTGGGACTCCTCAGCGTCTGCTGCTGTGTCCCTATCATCACCTGTTTTTGGGAGACACAAACAATGTATGTCATGTTTCTGCAGGCATCAGTGGTTGACACACCTGACAGTTGTGACTGTGCCTCGGGGTGCGGGCCTGTACATTGTATTGTCCTAAGTCGTCACAGTCAGGGGTTGATATTGGTGTGGCACATTGTCCTGCATTATTTGGGCATTTCTATGTATTCTCTGGGGTGTGAACATGGTCTGCATTGTTTGTGTTTGGTTGACAGCCAGACCTCCTTCCCACCCACCCACCCACCCAGTCAGTTATCCCACCATGGAACGTGCTTGCATTGCAGGGAGTGTAAGTTGTCTCTCAGGATGTCAGTCAGTGGTGTCCTGCTGTTTGTTGGTGCACAGTTGGCAGCAGGGCCTTGTGCTCCCCACAGCAGTAGCCAGTGTCAGCCATCTTGTGAGTCCTTCTCCACTCCCTGTGATGTGAGCATGGTTCAGGGTGGTGTTGATGGGCCAGTTGTGAGGCTGAGCAATGTCTGTGACTACGACTCCCATCATGCTATTGCCTCCACCCCCTTCCCAGCATGCCCATGCTTCCTTCCTTTTGACTCTGCTTCCCTGTGGGGTGGGCTGGCTGTGCTGACAGGATGGCTGGGAGTGTTGTCCTGGCAGTTGTTTGGCTAAGAGTCCCAAGAGTGTCCCTGTGCTTCACACAACATAACCCAGGGTGGTGGTGCTTTGTGGGATCTTGTGTTAGGATGGAGGGCATTGCATTCTACCAGGTGGGTACTGTGGAGTTTGTGTTGGGGGGTGTGAGGGGAGGTGCTGGTGACTATGGTCAGTGCTGCAAGTCCCCCTTCCCACCCAGCCAGCCAGATATCCCACCATGGAACGTGCTTGCATTGCAGGGAGTGTAAGTTGTCTCTCAGGATGTCAGTCAGTGGTGTCCTGCTGTTTGTTGGTGCACAGTTGGCAGCAGGGCCTTGTGCTCCCCACAGCAGTAGCCAGTGTCAGCCATCTTGTGAGTCCTTCTCCACTCCCTGTGATGTGAGCATGGTTCAGGGTGGTGTTGATGGGACAGTTGTGAGGCTGAGCAATGTCTGTGACTACGACTCCCATCATGCTATTGCCTCCACCCCCTTCCCAGCATGCCCATGCTTCCTTCCTTTGACTCTGCTTCCCTGTGGGGTGGGCTGGCTGTGCTGACAGGATGGCTGGGAGTGTTGTCCTGGCAGTTGTTTGGCTAAGAGTCCCAAGAGTGTCCCTGTGCTTCACACAACATAACCCAGGGTGGTGGTGCTTTGTGGGATCTTGTGTTAGGATGGAGGGCATTGCATTCTACCAGGTGGGTACTGTGGAGTTTGTGTTGGGGGGTGTGAGGGGAGGTGCTGGTGACTATGGTCAGTGCTGCAAGTCCCCCTTCCCACCCAGCCAGCCAGATATCCCACCATGGAACGTGCTTGCATTGCAGGGAGTGTAAGTTGTCTCTCAGGATGTCAGTCAGTGGTGTCCTGCTGTTTGTTGGTGCACAGTTGGCAGCAGGGCCTTGTGCTCCCCACAGCAGTAGCCAGTGTCAGCCATCTTGTGAGTCCTTCTCCACTCCCTGTGATGTGAGCATGGTTCAGGGTGGTGTTGATGGGCCAGTTGTGAGGCTGAGCAATGTCTGTGACTACGACTCCCATCATGCTATTGCCTCCACCCCCCTTCCCAGCATGCCCATGCTTCCTTCCTTTTGACTCTGCTTCCCTGTGGGGTGGGCTGGCTGTGCTGACAGGATGGCTGGGAGTGTTGTCCTGGCAGTTGTTTGGCTAAGAGTCCCAAGAGTGTCCCTGTGCTTCACACAACATAACCCAGGGTGGTGGTGCTTTGTGGGATCTTGTGTTAGGATGGAGGGCATTGCATTCTACCAGGTGGGTACTGTGGAGTTTGTGTTGGGGGTGTGAGGGGAGGTGCTGGTGACTATGGTCAGTGCTGCAAGTCCCGCTTCCCACCCAGCCAGCCAGATATCCCACCATGGAACGTGCTTGCATTGCAGGGAGTGTAAGTTGTCTCTCAGGATGTCAGTCAGTGGTGTCCTGCTGTTTGTTGGTGCACAGTTGGCAGCAGGGCCTTGTGCTCCCACAGCAGTAGCCAGTGTCAGCCATCTTGTGAGTCCTTCTCCACTCCCTGTGATGTGAGCATGGTTCAGGGTGGTGTTGATGGGACAGTTGTGAGGCTGAGCAATGTCTGTGACTACGACTCCCATCATGCTATTGCCTCCACCCCCTTCCCAGCATGCCCATGCTTCCTTCCTTTTGACTCTGCTTCCCTGTGGGGTGGGCTGGCTGTGCTGACAGGATGGCTGGGAGTGTTGTCCTGGCAGTTGTTTGGCTAAGAGTCCCAAGAGTGTCCCTGTGCTTCACACAACATAACCCAGGGTGGTGGTGCTTTGTGGGATCTTGTGTTAGGATGGAGGGCATTGCATTCTACCAGGTGGGTACTGTGGAGTTTGTGTTGGGGGTGTGAGGGGAGGTGCTGGTGACTATGGTCAGTGCTGCAAGTCCCCCTTCCCACCCAGCCAGCCAGATATCCCACCATGGAACGTGCTTGCATTGCAGGGAGTGTAAGTTGTCTCTCAGGATGTCAGTCAGTGGTGTCCTGCTGTTTGTTGGTGCACAGTTGGCAGCAGGGCCTTGTGCTCCCCACAGCAGTAGCCAGTGTCAGCCATCTTGTGAGTCCTTCTCCACTCCCTGTGATGTGAGCATGGTTCAGGGTGGTGTTGATGGGACAGTTGTGGGGGGGGCAATATGTGTGACTGCGACTCCCATGATGCTATTGGCTACACTGACTTGGCCAGCATACACAGAATTCCTTCCTTTGAGTGGTCTTCACTGTGTGTTGGTGTTGTTGTGGTGGCTACATGTGTGGATGTGTGTGTTAGTTCTATTTGTGCCACTGCCTAGCTGTAGTTGTGGTTGTGTTTGTACATGTGTTGGCACAGTTGGATGTGACTTTTTTGATGGCATGTGTTGTGTTTATCTGACTGACATACACATTATGGGATGATTCTGTTCTAGTTGCTGTGTAATTGCTATGTGTGCATGGTTTGACTCTCCCCTTGACAGTGATGTGTGTGTTTTGTGGCAGTTTATTGTGTACATTTGTTGTGTACTCACCAGGCTCTGGGATGTTCTCTAGTCCATATACGCTCACTGGCGGAAGGATGGCCTGCACCTTCTCCTCCCAGGGCCTGAGGTATATTGGCTTGGCAGGAGGGCCACTGCCGGTATGTTGGCTGTTGATGTAGTCTATCTTCAGCAGGTCCCGCACCCTCCTGCGCACGTCATACCACCTGTTCTGGATGTCCGTCTTTGTGCGCCGACATGGTGATTGGGCGTTCACCCTGTTGATGATCCTCTCCCACATCTTGGTTTTCTGCGACATGGGGGTCTGTTGGACCAGAGTGCCAAACAGCTGTGGCTCCACCCTGAGGATCTCGTCTCACCAGGACTTCCAATTCACAATCTAGGAACTTGGGATTCTTCTTGGGGGGCATGGTGATGGGTGGTGATGGTGAGTGATGTGTGTGTTGGTGTGCAGGTGAGGGTGTGTGAGTGTGTGTTTTGCTGGGTGTATGTGAGGTAGGTATTTGTTGGTGTGCTGATGGTGTGTGGCTTGTGTGAGGGGTGAGCTGTGGGTGTGTGGTTGCTTTCTCTGGGTGCTGGCAGTGGAATGGCATTTGCAAAGGCTCATGGTAGTGATTTGTGTCCTTTATATAGGTGGAGTTGTGGGTGTGTCTTTGTTCTCTGTCCCCACCCCCCAGTATTTATTGGCTTGCTAATTGCTTGTTTGGCCTTTTTTTGGGTGATTTTTCCTTTGTGCTGTTTGTGTATGTTGGAAACGTTCTTGTGACCGAGTCGGACCCTGCATTGGTCTCGTACGGTGTTCTCCGCTTCGTTCACGCTGTGTTTGTGCAGTTTTGTATGCTGCGTACGCGTCGGTCGCGGTGTATTGTGTTGCTTCGGCTCGGTTTTGTATGCGTGTCGGTCGTACGGCTTGTCCTCCGTCCGACTCGGTCGGGTTTTTCGCGCCTTGCATCGTACTTTGCGGGTTGGAGTTGGCGGGTACGATTCGGTCGGATTTGTTCCGGGTGCGTGTCGGTCGGTTGGATTCGCGTGTTTTTCCGGCCGGATTGCTATTTTCCGAGCGGCTTGGTCGGTCGGCTTGGTTTCCTGACGTGTCGGTCGGATTTATCGCGGCTTGCATCGTACTTGGCGTGTCGGGCGCCACTGGTACGTGTCGGTCGGTAATTTTTCCGGCTCCGAGTCGGTCGGTGCTTTTTCCGGCCCGAATCGGAATCGACCCCTGTGTGTTTAGCAGAGTGAAATACAACTTTTTGTTTGTATTTTATCTTGTCGTTTCGTTTCGTTTAAAATCTTTATTCGATCTGTTTACAAATAGATCATAAAAGAACAATTTCATCATATCACACGAATATTATAAAAAAAAGCCATAAAAAACAGTTTAAAATCATGCTTAAGTTTAGATGCCCCTTATGGTACTTTAAGACAACGCACCCAACGACATTCTTTTTCTCCTACAAGCCCACAGAAATGATGCAACCGAGAAGCAGACATAGGGATTAGGTAGGGACTTTAAAAAATACAGTGCCACCCTGCATTGTTTAAAATTATGACGCCTCAAAATAGGAAGGATAAACGCTTCTCTTTCACTTTAGTAAAACTTACAAAACAGTACCAAGTGTAAATCAGACTGGGGCGAGGAGTTGTCACAGGGACATAGAATTAGGTCAGCATGCTTGAACTGCCTCTCTGGAAACCCAATCATCAATGGAATAAAGTTCAAACGGAAACATAGCAAAATAAATCTATGCTGGGCTATAGTGATGCGTGAGAGGTAAGAATAGGCTTCCCCAGATCTTGGCGGAATGAGGGCGTAGGTGATAAACGCTTTTAGCTGACAGTTCTTTTCCTTGCGAGCATAGCTGGCCCTCTGCATATATAGCTCGATTATTTTCTGTTTGGGGGCCTTTCTACAAGAGGCAGGGTCTCTAAACTGGACTGGACTGGACCACATCCTTCCTTTCCGGCAGAACACAAAGCGTCCGCCTCGCCCCCTTCCGATCCAAGGCCACCAAGATCATCTGCGGCGTACCCCAAGGCTCCTCCCTCAGCCCAACGCTGTTCAACATCTACATGGCACCCCTCGCCCACGTCGCCCGACAGCACAACCTCAACATCATCTCCTACGCCGACGACACCCAGCTGATCCTCTCCCTCACCAAAGACCCTCACACCGCCAAAGCCCACCTCCACGAAGGAATAAAGGCCGTCGCCGAATGGATGAGGACCAGCCGCTTGAAGCTGAACTCGGACAAGACGGAGGTCCTCATCCTTGGTTCCAACCCTTCAGCCTGGGACGACTCCTGGTGGCCAACATCACTGGGAACAGCCCCGCCACCCACCGACCACGTACGCAACCTAGGGGTCATCCTCAACCCCACCCTCTCCATGACTAAGCAGGTCAACGCCGTTTCCTCATCCTGCTTCAACATCCTCCGAATGCTCCGCAGGATCTTCAAGTGGATCCCCACCGAAACAAGAAAAACAGTCACCCAGGCCCTCGTCACCAGCAGGCTGGACTACGGAAACGCCCTCTACGCAGGAACGACGGCTAAGCTCCTGAGACGGCTGCAACGCATCCAGAACGCCTCTGCGCGTCTTATCCTCGACATCCCCCGACGCAGCCACATCACACCCCACCTGAGAGACCTGCACTGGCTCCCTGTCAACAAGAGGATAACCTTCAAGCTCCTCACCCACGCACACAAAGCACTCCACAACTCCCGGACCAGCCTACCTCAACAGACGACTCAGCTTCTACACCCCCACCCGCCAGCTCCGCTCGACCAGCCTCGCCCTCGCCACAGTCCCCCGCATCCGGAAATCGACCGCCGGCGGCAGATCCTTCTCCCACCTCGCCGCCAAGACCTGGAACACCCTCCCCACCAACCTCCGACAGACCCAAGACCTACTGGCCTTCAGAAGACTCCTCAAGACCTGGCTCTTCGATCAGTAGCAGCACCACCCCCCTCTTCCCCCAGCGCCTTGAGACCCTCGCGGGTATGTAGTGCGCTTTATAAGTGACATGATTGATTGATTGATTAAACAGGTCTTCCTGCCCAATAGCAGTGAGTTCTACTTCAACATATCTGAGCCATCCAATCCTGCTGCGACCCTCCAGCTTCATGCAGTCACCAATTATACGTTGGGTTAAGTTAACCGTTGATCTTCGCCAAATAGAGAGCCACAGCAGGACCGGCGCCAGTCTAATAGAGTCGGACAAGTAGGGAAGCCCTAGTTCAAGATGTAAAATATAATTGGAGGATGAGGATGGTAATGAAACCCTAGACTTGAAAAAGGTATCTTCCATTCTCTGCAGTTGTTCGATCTGGGCCATCCCTTAAACGCCCGCCCCATAGGTTGCAGCCGCCTTTGTTTTAGCTTGATAAATATTTTTAATCGTGTCCACAGGACTGGCTCCCAGCTTCTTAGTGAAACCTTTTATAGCTTGTAGGCTTCTTTCCATGCCCAGGACTCTTGCTGCCACCAAGTTCGACCAAGATTGTTTACTATCGAACAAAACTCCCAGGTATGCGAAAGAGTCAACCACTTCAATTTTCTTTGAGGCCAGATGGAAGTGAGGATGTTTTGCTCCTCTGGAAGCTCCAGCTATGATGACAAAGGATGTGGTTTCATTAACTCGAAGGTCTAAGGAGGCCATAAATGAGGCGTATGCTGTTATGAGGCTCTGGAGGGCTACCCCCATCCTAGCAATTAACACTGCGTCATCAGCGTAAGCCAGTATTGGAAGGGGGATGTTGGCAGATATAGGCACATCTGGGGTCGAGCCAGACAGGGCTGCCTCCACCCCGTTAGTATAGATGGAAAAAAGAAACGGGGCGAGGACACATCCCTGCCTGACCCCTTTCTCGATTTTAAACGAGCGTGTGCACTCCCCATTTACGCCATACCTCACACCAGCGGTGGCATTAGCGTACAGCTGACGGATGAATCAGATGACCGGGGGATCGATCCCCATTTCCTCCATCATCAGCCATAACTTCTGGTGGGACACACAGTTGAAGGCGGCTGACAAGTCCATAAAGGCCATGTATAGCTTCCCTCCTTTGGCCTTCGTATATTTATCTATGCAGAGCGAGAGGTTGAGACATTGGTCCACTGTCCCCTTCCCTTTCTGGAAACCATATTGCGCCTGCATTAAAATATTTCGTTCCAGTGCCTAATCCGCCAGCCTGGCTAATAACAGCCGGCCCATTAATTTGGCAGTTGTGTCCAGAAGGGAGATAGGTCTATAGTTCTTCGAACTCCCCCTGTCTCCCTTCTTAAAGATTGGAACTATGACACTATGTTTCCAGGATGGAGGGGGCCCTCTATCGCTATGCTGTTGAAGACATTTGTTAATAGGGGGATCCACATATCATAATTGGCCTGAAAGAGATCAATAGGAATCCCATCGGGTCCCAGGGCCTTTCCCGGGATACAAGCTTCCAACCCTATTCTGACTTCATGTAACGTGAATGTCAGGATTCTAGGGGGAGGGGATGATAAAACAAGTTGAGGGGGCTCCATAATGGATTTTTGCCCAAAGATACCTTCGAAGTACTCTATCCATGCCTCTTCCTCTACGTGCGTGTCCAGGGACGGGTCTTTTGTATCTTTAAAATAAGGGGCATTTATAACTTTCCAGAACTCCCTACTATTTCCTGAGATGGCAGCTTCTTCGAGGTCATCCCAGGCCTTCTCCCTTATATCTTTTACTCGTTTATTTCTGGTCTGTTTATACTCATACCTCAGTGATCTAACCAAGGCCGCATCTCTGGGCTGGGATTTTAGAGCACTAACAAGGGATCTCTTTGCTAGGGAGCATGATGTATTAAACCAGCGGCCCGGTTGTAAATCAGTTACTGGCTTATGTCGAGTAAGTGCGTCTTTTTTTTTCGTTAGTAGGGTTCTGAACTGGGTAACTAGTAGAGGGGGAGAGGACTCCTCAGCCAGACAGTATAGGATATTATCTCCTACTTGGGCTATTATTGCGTGAGCCAAATTCTGCTTCACGACCTGTGCCTACACTAGTTGGTATCTGTTGTTCCTGGATAGCACAATGTCATCCACTACCTGTTGGGATCTTTCCATTTTTTGGGGAAAACGTATGTGGCTATATAAAATTGCGTGGTCGCTATATGATGTGAACAGATTAGCTGAGTGGTCCACTCTATCTCGTGTTGCTATGGAAACTAAAACAAAGTCGATTGTGGACTCGCAGTTATTTCTCCTAAATGTTTTCTCTATATGGCCAATCTTCGAGTTGTTAATTATACTCAGGCATCTCGAATAGAGTAAACTATTGAGGGTGTCACCATACTCACTATGTGTAAAATGAAGGAGGGGGTTGCCCTGAGAGTCATCCAGCCCGCACACCCTAACCTCATTGTGCTTACACAAGTGTGTGTTAAAGTCCCCCATCCAGATTAAGTTAAATGGGCCCTTGTGTGAACGTGAGTCAAGTGAGCCTAACTCCTTATTTAGGTCATTTGCCACTCGTTTCATGTTTCCCCCAAATTCGTTATTGTAGAAATTAATTAAAAACCAGGGGCCGTCATTTGTGGGCTCCAATTGAAAAATTTGGAAGTGGTTATTCTGGGCACCTACCTGTTTCACTTGAAAAGGTAAGGTATTAGAAATTAGGGTTAATAAGCCCCCTTTGGCCCTGCCTGACACTGAAGGTGTCGCTGGTGTATGAAATGTGCGGTACCCTGCAAAAAATGCTGGGTCCTTAGCCCATGTTTCCTGCAGGCAGATAATATCCAACCTTAACCAGTAACTCTGCCACTCAGCATTTCCAGCCTTGGGGGCAATCCCTGCCACATTCCATGATGCGAGACTGATCTTGTTTCTGGCCACTAATCCCGGAGTTTGGGGGGACATTGGGGGCACCTGAGATCCAGGGACAAAGTTGGCTGGCGGGGTAGCTGGAGAGGAGGTGGATATTGATGGTCTATCACAAGCTTCCAGATCTGAAAGGGGAGTAAATCTGTTAGATAACCCGACCCCCGGAGTAGTGCTCACGTAATTCGGATAACGTGGCATGTGTTTGGCTGGCCTTAACCCACCCCTCTGAACGAATCCTGGCGGGGGATCCTGCTTATAGAAGAACTCCAATTCTAAGGGAGTAATCTGCGTGCTCCTAAGGGATGTTCTGTGAAGATTTTCAAGAAGGGCAGTGCCAAGGTGGGGTTTATTAAAATTTATCACCACGCAGTCTCCTGCGATGGATTTAGTAGAGTTACCAACCCACCCCACTCTCCTCGCCATAATGATCTTATTTGCTAGCTGATGACTCCCCATGCATCAGTCCATGAGATGATTTGATAGCCAATGCAGGCATTTGTCTATTAGCTGCGTGGTGGATTCATACTGCTGGTCCCGCAGAGGGGGAACATTTGCCAGGACCAACACAAGTGGGGAAGAAGCCGGTGGTAGATGGAGGACTTGATGTGGATGGTTTGCCCCCGATGCCACTCGGGGTCCTTGAGGTCCTGCTGGATGAGATCCCAGGCTTGATTCGCCCAGTCCTCGCGGTGCCTGGTGATCATTGTCCCTTCTGGCCAAGGGCGTTGGAGATCGAACCTCCAGTTGTTCAGTAGATTGAACGTGGGGAGGAGGGCCCAAACCGCCCCGCACAAAAGACTGTATTGTAGAGCCCCGGGGCAGTGGGGGATTTGCGCCCTGGCCAGCAAGCACAACAGATTCGGGCTTCTCCATAGCTGCGGGTAGTAGGTCGGCGGAGTGTATGGCGTTTGATGAAGGGGCTGATGTTTTTTGAGCCTCTAAGCCAGCTAGTCTCTCTTCGATTTTAGTTAACTTCAACATAATGGGGTCAAGTAAGGTGGACATAAATTTAGTTACTTCGTCCCAGAAGGCTTTATCGAAGACTGGTGCACAAGGTGGGGCATTAGCAGTTAAAGGCAGCGATGTTACGGGTGTCTTTAATGTGACTGTCTTAACATGGGAGGCCCGGAGTTTAGTTGCTTGAATGGTTTTGGGTGGTTTCAACTTATCAGCCCCTGCTTCGCTTTGCTGGGGGGTCAATTGCGAAATCGGTGAGGGATGATAAATCAGCATTTCTCCTATTAAAAATAGGAGACTGTTGAGTAGCAGGTAAGGGCACCTGTTGGCCGGCTGGGAGGTCCTCTGATAGGGCCACTTGAGTTGGTGAAGTATATGGGGCATTTGTTAAGGTGTTCCCTGGTGGTGACCTATTAGAAAAGAGGAGTGGTTCCATGGATAAGCGTCTCTCTGTCAGTTCAATTTCATGTGAGAGAACGCTCGCTGCACTTGACAGAAACGCGTCGAGTGTTGCTACTTTTCCGCCCCCTGTTTTCTCTACCGGGACCTTCCTTCTCCCCATAGTGTCAAATTACCAAAACAAAAGTACAAAAGGAAAATAAAGACGTTAGAGAGGGGGCCCAGCCTCTTCCTGGCTCAGACGGGCGTGGACAGGCCCGCCCTTGGCCCGGGCGCGTCCCCGCGCGCGTCCCGTGCCGCGGGCCGGCGACCTGATTTTGTAGCGCTTCCGTGCGCTGAGCCTCCTGGGAGGTGCGGTCCTTCTGTGGCAAAGTGCGGGAAAGCAACCCGCGGTGAAAGGCGGCTACAGGCCCCGCGGGCCGGCAACCTGGTTTTGTAGCGCTTCCATGCGCTGAGCCTCCTGGGAGCTGTGGTCCTTCTGTGGCAAAGTGCGGGAAAGCAACCCCGCGGTGAAAGGTGGCTACAGGCGCCGCGGGCCGGTGACCTGGTTTTGTAGCACTTCTGTGCGCTGAGCCTCCTGGGAGCTGTGGTCCTTCTGTGGCAAAGTGCGGAAAAGCAACCCCCGCGGTGAAAGGCGGCTATCTTGTCAGTTTATGCCATGATGTAGAACACTTGGGAGCCTGATTCAAAGTAGTTTTGCTATGAGTAGTTGTGGCTTACTCCTGTCTTAGATGTAAATTACTCCTGTATTACCAGGCCTAATCACAGAACACTTTTTGAGGTGAGTTATGTTTTACTCAAACCGTGTGTGTGAATTACACATGAATTTGTAAGAGTAAAACACGTTTACTTAAGGAAACACGCTTTGTGAAGCAAAACATCTTGTTTTGTTACCGTGTCTTACTCCTGGGAATTCATAAGTAAGTCACCCCTGCGCCTGGAGTAAGATGCAGCTCATAGAAAATGCTCAGTAAATCATGCTTGGGTATTTAGGTGTAATTGACATCCAGGACATCAGTAAGACACAACTATTTGTAGGAAAATGTTTGTGAATTAAGTACTGGGAATTTGGCTGGGGCAACACTTTTGTTTGATTTTTGGCGGGGTAATCATTATTGACGCATTAATACATTGGTGACATAAGAGACTGACAATCTTACAGTTATGGGGCAATAGGTTTGTGTGATTTTGTGGTGAGCCCTTTACGCAGTTGGTGGCAAGATATGGGGCATTAGGGGTCTGGAAGGATTAGGTAGGGGACATTGCTGTTTTGTGCTCTTTTTAGGGGATTGTTTTGCCCTTTTAGGGGATTGTTTATGTATTTGTTCACATAAAACAGGGGCACTGGGAGAGTTGAAATGGGGGTATTTTAATTTTCTCGGGGGATACTTGGCGGTCTGGTAGGGTAGAGTAGGTCCTGATTCAATTCAATTCAGTGGGTCCTGCTCTATATTTTTGTGGGGTTTATTTATACATGATTCACAGGCAGTGTGGGTCAGGCTTGGTTAAGAGCAATATTTTTTTGCTGGCTTTTGTGAAGGTCCTTCACTCATATGCTATTGTGATGCACGAAAATGTGGGACTAGCATTAGTGGGGTAAAAACTGCTTTCTGTTATTTGCTGGGCTGTGGTCATTCTGGGTGGGGTAGAGGAAGCTGGAGCTGCAGGCATGCTGGCACATGTATGCGGGACAATGGAATTAGGCTGGCATTATATGGGTACTGTTTTTGTATTTCTTGACAGTTTTGATATAGTTGGTGGAAACATGGAGTTTTGGCACACATTTGTTCATTGCTTTCCAGGTGACCATTACAGTACCTTCCTAATGATTTGCTCAAAGCAATAAAAGGGTGGCTGACATGGTGCCTGTCTGATTCTTGCCTATAGGAGGATTTCTGTTTTTGACTTCCTACCATCGGGGAAACACGAGGTATGGGAATTCACCTCTTGTACATGTTATGAAGGTACTACCTTGAGTATCTGATCCAGGGTGAGCTTGAAGTTGTTTCTGATGAAATTCTGGGTCAAAGTAAAATACATGCATAAACTGTTCCTCTGCATCTACACTGTTATTATTATATTTCAGCTGTCAAAACAGCGGTGACACCAAAAAAGACTACCAGATTGGCATAGGTTGATATAAAAATGCTGTGGGGGCATATTTCTGAGTTTTGTGGCACAGGGCAGCTCAGCAAGTCACCTTGCTACGCTGCCCAACGTCACAGGGAAAGGGCAGGAATGCGCCATATTTATCCATTACGGCACATATCTGTCCTTTTCCCTTGCCCTGGCACTGTTTTGCAGCCTCGCGCCAACGCAGGCACCCTTACACTATGGTGAAAAGGTGCCTGTGTTGTAGGCAGGATTGTTTTTGTGCAGTAAGGGGCATCTTCCTGCACAAAACCAATCCTGAGAGGCTTTTTTCTCTTTCTATGTGTGCTGCAGAATAGCACACATAGAAAGAGGAAAATAGGAGGAGAAATACAGATATTCTTGTAAATCTGGGAATGCGTCAAAATGCATGGATGCTGCATGTGAACACAGGGGTGGCTGGTGACATTTGAAAGTGGTGGGGCGTAAAATGATTGGCATACTGCACCGCAGTGAGCGAGCGTAGCGAGCGAGCCCAAACAACCTAAGGGGAGTTCGGGGGGGTTCTCCCCCCGAGAAAATTTTGAAAAAAGAGTGGACAAATGGTGCATTTTTAAGCAAATTTGAGACAGCAGGAAGGTTAATAAAGCAATTGTGAAAGTGCAGTTATTACATTAATAAAGAGATGTCATATAACATAGGTAGCTGCTTATTCAAGCTTTCTTTCACCCCATAGTCCAGCAGGGTCTTGATACAAGACAGATAAGAGAAAAAGCAGTGTGGTCCTCGACCAGGAAGACACTCATATTTCGTTGGTAAGAAGTCAAAAGATTGGTCAAATTGAAAACCTGAAATGCAATATGCAATCAAACAATTTGCAAGTACATCTCATCTATGTTCAACAAGCCATGTTTTACCCATGATTGGAATTGTGAATCACCAAATAAACTGAGCCACTGCAATCAAAAGCAGAGGGCCTCTTCAAAAAGTATGCCCTTAAGAGAGTTCTCTCATCTCATGTCCTCTCTATATTTTCTCTGGAAGTTGAAAACTCATCACAGTCTACTGCACAAACCTGAACCCTTCTGCATATTCCAACACCAGAACTCATTCTTGGCCATTTAGTTTGGAGCCATTCATACCAGGAATACAGAAAATACCTTTAAATAGAGTGAAGGTATTCCAAAACAAGGAGTGCTGAAATGTTGCTTAAGATAAGATGTACACACTAAGTACTATGGCCAAGAGCACGTAATGTTCAGTCAACAATAGGCTTAGGAAAAACCAACCATTCTGAGAGCACCTACAGTCAAGATCCTTCACCTGAGACTATGTGTTCCCAAAGATGTAGTGATATGTTAACAGTTGTAGCTAGACTTAAGGCCTTCTAACTGATGTACAAGGTGAAGGATCTTGACTGTAGGTGCTCTCAGAATGGTTAGTTTTCCTAAGCCTATTGTTGACTCTTTCTTCCCCTCTCCCTTTGTCCTCTACACTGTCCTCTATCTGTGCTTTTTTGCCTCACTTCCATTTGTCTATTTCATCACCTAGAGCTCAGTTCCTTTACTTGTTCTCTCCTGGCATCCTCTTTCTATGCTACTTTTCTTTATTTGTTTCCGACTTTCTCTTTATTTACATATGTGCTTCGTTTACTTTCTCTGTTGCTCTCATTC
The DNA here is from genome assembly GCA_963921515.1 of Calotriton arnoldi. NCBI lineage: Eukaryota > Metazoa > Chordata > Amphibia > Caudata > Salamandridae > Calotriton > Calotriton arnoldi. The sequence continues at coordinate 3,151,497 of CAWUFW010001103.1, read as the reverse complement.
AGATGATTTCTTTTTCTGTCTTGCGTTCTTTCTTGCTCTTTTTCTTTCTTCCCTCCTTTCTTGCCATCACACCTGTCCCATCTCTTTCTCACTACCCTTTCTTTCACTTCACTTTCTTCATCCCAGCTTTACTATCCTCTCTTTCCTTACTTCTATTTCCCCCTTCTTTGTTTTTGTTTCCCTCTTCCCTTCTCTTTCTGTTCCTTTTCTTTCACAACTTTCTCATTTACACCCCCTTCCTCCATCTATTTCTCTTTACCTTTTTCTTTCCTTCGCCCTTCTTTCCCACCATAGTCCATTTCTTTGCTTACTTCCTTGTGCATTTCTTCCTCCCTACCTCCTTTATTTACACATGTTCTCCCTCCAGTTTATCTGTCACCCCTTCCCTCCTCCATCTTATCCCAACCCCACTTCTTCCCTTGTCCCTCTCATCTCCTTTTTGCTCTCCCCTTCTGTCATGTCCTCGCCTTCTTCTTTACCTCTAGCTCTCCCCCTCTCGCCGTATCGCTTTGCTTTCCCTCTCTTCAGCAGTTTTAATTTTCCAGGTTTGGGTTGTAATATCCCACGCAGCGCCAATTTCCCATCACTAATGTAAGGCGCATTTGCATATCTAACCATTGCAGTCACTATCCTATCAGCTGCTCTTGAACTTCTGATTCAAGGCGCCATTGTTCCGGGTGCCCTTCAGTATATCGGATCAAAAAAAAAAAGGCAAAGAGATAATTTTTCTTTCAGTCATTTTGTTTGTATATGTGCGCGCGCGTGCGATTTAGAGAAGTAATCACAAGGGCAGACTCCTTGTTGATAATCTCCGGCTCGCGCATGTGTTAAAATTCAAGGAGGCTGAAGCACAGATAAGGAATTGAATTTTGAGAGAAAAAAAAAAAGCCTAAAGTGTCCTATGAAACAGAAATAATTTTGCCTTAGGCTGGTGGGCCCACCGGAGATGACTTCCAAGTTCCTCTTCTTTCTACTTGTGTTTTTAGAAATTTTGTTTCCCACAAAATGCATCCTACGTGCCTCAAAAGCAAATTCCATCAAATTTCCTGCACTCCAATCTATTATATGTCTGCATCTGCACATATATCCCCCAGAAGTGGGCGAGCCTGGTAAAAAACCCACCACCCACTTGCAACAGAGGTCCAACCATGCACAGAAAATTTCAGTCATTTCACAAGTGCACGTGTTCCAACTGGTACTTGATCTCTGACTGAGGAGCTGATAGTGTGTTAATAAACTTACTAAGAACCATGTGACCTTCTTGAGTTATAACAAAGACGACGAGTGCCTGTGAGCGGACAGCGACACCATCACCCCCTATTTGATGTACTCAGTTAAGAGCTTGCAGTTTTCATCTCAACCAGAAGAGTGCGAGAGAAACGGTTCCATCACAGCAAGTCTGTCCTCATAATTTAGACAGGCTGATGGTGAATACTCATGAAGAATTCTACAAACTAAGGTAAGTCATCGTGCTGCCAGCTATTTTGAAATGTTGCCTGCGATATTAGGAGAAGCTGCTGACTTTTAAAGGAATTCTCCAACCGGCTTCAGAGCTCAAAATAATTATAACCATTGCTATTCTGTTTAGCTCTTCATTTAGCACTTACAAGAGTATGCAACATATCAACTAAATTCTAAGGAGACAAGCGGCAGTATAGCGAGTGAAATTCACCATGAGCAGTGCGACAATCACAGCAATAGTGAACTGTTAATAAACGGCTTGTAAGCAGCTTTTGCAACTCAATCTCAGTGCGGGCTGAGGAAATTTAACTTTGAGCACCTCCAGCGTTATGATAACCAGTCGCGGCCCGTGGGGGGTGGGGTGTCGCGGGGGGGGGCAGTCGCGAGGGGGGTGTCGCGCGGGGGTGAGGGCCGGGGTGGGGGGGTAGTTTTAAAATAAAAAAATTAAAATCCTACGTGACAAGGTCTGCGCCGCCTCGGGTCCGTTCTGGCGCCTACAGGAACAGCCGCATCACTTCTGGCAAGTGGCAAGACCCCTCTCAGCCAATCCTGGCGCTGCTGGCAGCGCCAGGATTGACTCAGGGCACGGTTACTCTCCGCTCGCCTGCCCATTAGGAGAGCGAGGTTTGAGACTTTGCTCAACCTCGCTCTCCTAATGGGCATGCGCCAGCCACAGCGAACACCAGTGCGCATGACTGGGCACGGGCGAAAAATTCGCTGACCTTCCCCACTCATGCGCACTTGTGCTGCTGCCCCTGGTCTGACAATCATGTCAGTCAACATGACACCGGACCGCCCACCCCCTTCAGACTCTGAAGAGGGTGGGCGGTCCGACGTCTTGACTGTGACATGGTTGATCCAGTTCTCCGGCGTCTCTGAACTTAAGTAAACTGAGAGTTTACTTAAGTTCAGAAACGCCAGGCAGCTAGCCGAGCGGGGGCAGCGTCCCCACGCCCCCAATGGACGCACCGCCCCTGTGTGAACATCCACGCAACACCCATGGAAATGCCTCCCTGGCACAGAGTAATGCAATTCAGCGAGTTGTGCTGAGTTGCACTACTCCAGAATCATGAAGCCATGCAGCGTCACGCAAGTTGGCCTTGCGTGGCTTCATAAATCTCATTTTACATTTATGTCACTCTTGGACCACGTTGCGTGGTGCAAGAGCGAAGCAAAGGTGCTCTTTTGGAGAAGTATAATGTGGCTTGGTATACCTCGTATATACAGCACCAGTAACAACAACAAAGAATGTGAGACAAAAGGCCTCAATCAAGCATGGAGGAAAAAAACACTCTTCTTCCTGACAATGCTGTAGTTAAGGCGCTTTTCCATGATCCTTACAGGAAGATTTTCTAGTACAAAGAAAAGATGCTGCTGCAGTAACAAAATCTTAAATTTGCATGCTGATGGTGGGAGTGGTCAGGGCTTTAAGTGGGCCGGGTCTGCCCGGGTCTGAGCACCGGCAGTTATTTTCAGGGGGCCTCGAAACGGGTCTCTTTCGGGCTCTATTTTCGGGCCTCGCGGAGGTAGTCCGTTATCTTTTTTTTTCTTGGACTGCAGTGAGTAGAACTGGAAGGTTTACAGCTGTGTTGGAAGATAGGAAGCGATGGAACGTGAGTAATGCGGTGAAGTTGAGAAAAAGTGGGGAGGGCGTCTGGACTCGAGCTTAGTACGTAAAGAATCTTCTGGTGATGTACAATATGCTGATTTAGAATAGCAGGCACCTTTGGCTGGCAAGCAGGTCTGAATGACAGAACGAGTGGATCTGCGAAGGAGTGCACATCAAAGGAAGATACCATCAAGGTTAAGCGATTACGCGTGAGGGTATGTTTGTGGTCCTGTGTTGTTTCCAATGGGCATTAAGTAATAGGTAGCTTTAGTTGCATTATTTTCACGCTTAAAATGAATATATTTGCATTTATTGTTTTATTTCCTATGGGTATCATTCAGTATGTAGTCTCATTTTGTATTATTGTTCTTAAAGACAGATGTGTTGCATTTTACGTCACCATTCTAGAATAGAGAATCCGAATGTATGAACGAAAATGTTCTCCTCCTCAGCAGTTGAAGTTGGGAGCTTGCTTGGGCTGCTGGCAGAGGCGCAACTAGAGCCACATTTCGGGGGGAGAGGGGGGCTAATTCTTCCAGCGATAGTCAGAGTGGAAATGCAGGGGCTCTAAGAAGGGATGAAAAGTAACACAGCCTCATTTACACGTAAATGGTCTTTTAAAGACCTGTGAAGTACTCGGGTGCGGCTGTGTGTGTGCCCGGGAAGCTGTCTCAGCCCGGGCTGACACACACGAGGGGGGGGGGGGGAGAGTGAAGCCATTTACGCCCAATGGGCATTGCGCGCCTGGCTGCTGGTGCGTTTATTACTTTTATAAGCAAGTTCATTTTTACAGCATCGCTTGGAATAGTTTTAACAAGTGACGTTTCACACAGGAGCCAATTTCCTGTGCTAGAATTAGTGCCCACTACGCCCTTACTTGAACCTCTGCCTGATATTAATCAATCCAGCCATAACCCAGCCCAGAGCCACTCACCTGCTAGCAACCAAAGAAGAGATGGCAGTAGCGTCGTTATCAGCTTTTTTTGCTTAACGGCAACCAACATGTGCATGGCAATTTGCAATGCTTGTGGGGGATCAGAGGAAATTAGTAACATATATTATTATTTAACGAAAGCGTGCACTGGCAGGGCTATGAATGGCCGCGCTCCGAGCCACCCCGATCTCACGAACAAGTCAATCCTATTCGCGACTGCTAGTTTGGCGCCTCTTATTTATGTGTTTTTATAAAGCGCGTACTTTACCCAGAGGTGTCAGAGTGCTTTAAAATAGAGTGAAGTAAATTACATAAGGAGTTCGTAGTAACATGGTAGTAGATGGCACTCCTCAGGGCTTTAAGTGGGCCGGGTCTGTCCGGGTCTGAGCACCAGCAATTATTTTCAGGGGCCTCAAAACGGGTCTCTATCGGGCTCTATTTTCGGGCCTCCGCAGAGTGTAGTCCGTTATATTTTTTTTTTCTTGGACTGCAGTGAGAGCATGCACATCGATGTGCGCATGCTCATTTGCTCACTACTGAGTAGTGGAGGTCAAGGCATGACGTCATGCCAGGTGAGCCGCGTTGTAGGAGGACTCTGTGGCATGTTTTGGCCAGGGGTGGTGGCTTTGTTAAAACTCACCCTGTGAAGCTGCGTTGCCTTCTGGGAGCAGTGCTTCTAGTACACTCAGCCTCACGTGAAGCCACCCTACTACGGAGGAGGTGTCTGCCTGGGCATTTCCCGGGATGACGACACCGGTCTTGGGGTACTGGGGAGGGTGTATGACGTTATCCATACATAGCCTTGCTGTAATAAGGAGGAGAGAAGCGAGCCTGAGCAGGGAATTCCAAATCTGATGACACTCTGAGGAGTCCTAGAGCTGACGGCTTGTCAGAGCAGGGGGTACTGCTACACTAGTTATCTTTATTTAGACCACGCCCCCTACTTAGATAGGCCACACCCCTTTGAGGTTTGCCCCTCCCCTTTTAGAGCACCCCCAGGTTTTTTTTCCCACTTAAAGCCCTGGGAGTGGTGGTGTTAGTGGCGCGCAAGATAAACTGTCCCTTTTCATCTTTGTCTTCTTTATGTTCCACCGTCAGTGTGGGTTGGACTGGGACCGAAAATAGTCCTGGGCTCCAAAATACGAGTGACCCCTATTAGCGAACCAGACAGCTAAAAATCTGTCCCACCTTTGAAAATCATTGCAGTTTTGAACTTGTAAAGGCACATTGTAGAGATGTGTGCAACATATGGGAGTCACATGCATGTAAGGTTGCTGCAGGCAATATTTGTGTTAATATCAGGGAGATCAACCGGCCCACCATAAAAAAAACTGACCCACGCATTGACCTGTCAGTGCAGCCACTCTGGCACTGCCAAATTGCCCTATCGGCCAGTCCTACACTGCTTTTGGTGATGTGGGGAACAACGTACTGTGGTCACCTGAGATCCCTCTTCGAAAAAGGAAATTACAACGAGAAAATGATGATGAACATGTTCTCGTTGTACTTGTTATTTGATGAGGGAATGATCAAGAGCAATCAAACACAAGCTATATGTTTAAATTTCCTCATAAAAGGAAATAAATTAAGCAACAGTTCATCAACAGATACAAGCACAGTATCACTTTCATATGCTGAAAAATCATAGACCACCAAATCAATGAAAAGACAGCAATCAACAACCCGGGGCCACAATATTCAATGACCACTGGATCTGATAGCTACATTACTACTGCACCACTATCAAAATGCAAATATCTGCAGTGTAGGGTTGTTAGACCTCAACCAGAAAGAGGGTCTCCTTGCATCCTTCACACTCTCTAGCAAACTGTGGGCCAGATTTATCAAGGTTATGCAAGGGGGTGCAAAGGCGATGCAAAACCTAAGTGAGATTTATCAAGCCACGCAAGGCCACCTTGCATGGCCCTGCATGGCTTGATAAATCTAGAGTAAAGCAAGGCAGCGTAAATCACTGGATGCTTGATTCTGGACCAGGGAGGACCTGGCTTGGTAGTTCGGGCTGGACTGTTCCCATGAGGCACAGGGTCAAGACTGATTTCCAAATGGCTGGGTCTAAACTGGGGTGGCATGGTGAGCAAAAGAGCAATGGATTGAACCCAAATCTTTTAACTGGGGGTGAATGTTTGATTTGTTACGCATTCCATCCATCATTTGTATGTCTTTTGCGTTACTCTGCGGCAGGGAGGCGTTCCATGGGTGGAGCACGGGTGTTGCCACGCATCCTCCCCAGATTTACCATTAGTGGTAGACCTGGAAATGCGTCAAAATGCTACGCTTCCCCAGGTGAGGCGCAACATGGAGAAATATCTTTATTTTTCCTTGTTTTTCCCTCTCTCTATATGTGGTGCATTGTGTCAAAAGAGGAAAATGCCTCTCAGGATTATCTTTGTGCAGGAAGGTCTCCCTTCCGTCACAAAAACAATCCTGCCTACAACGAATGTACCCTCGTACAATGGTTCAAGGTTGCCTGCATTGGCGCTAGGGAGCACACTGTGCACCGGCGCAGGCAGACGGCAGGAATGCACCGTATAATGTTAAATATGGCACATTCCTGCCCTCTCCCTTTCACATGGCACAACAAGGTGGCTTGCAGCGTTGCGTGAAAATTTGATAAATATGCCCTTGTGCATCTACAGTCAACCATTGTTCTTAAGTTAACATTTGTCCTTAAATAGTGCATCAATCACCAAATCTCGCAACCACAACCAATTCCTCCTCACCGGGTTCCAATCAATCCATATCCTGGCACAGACGATGGGACACACAATCATAAGGTTGAATACTGCGGGCCAGATGTTCAAAAATACATGCAACGTAGCGCAGCACCCAAAGAGGCTGGTCTGCATTGCGTGACAGGGAGGGAGCAGGAGAGCACCATATCTACAGAGATATGGCTCTGTCCTCCCCTTTCCATAGTGCCGGCGCGGACTTCAGCTGCTGAGCGCCATGCACACACCTTAGCGCCATTATATAGGCAGGGTACCTTTCCTGTACAAAATACCATGCCTAGATAAGTTTAAAAGCTTTTCCCACTTTGTATGTGTGATGCACAGTACAGCACACATACAAAGTCAGAAAAGAAAGAAGAAATAAAAACATTTCTCCTGATAGCACCTCCTTTGAAGTGGCATTAATTTTTGGCGCTAAGCCCTGTCTACAATTCTTTGTAGATAGGGTTTTGCCTCAAAAGGCATGGGTGGTTGTATGGGAACGTCCATGTACTACTCATGTAACTCCCCCTTGGCGCTAAGTAACACAAAGCAGTGCTTTGTACTGCTTTGCACTACTTTTAGGGTACTTTCTAGCACAAAACAAGTTTTGCTCTGGAAAGTATATTCACCCAAAATGCATTTGGGCTGGTTAGCATCACTTTTATGATGCTAACCCAGTGCGAAATGTTTGAAAATCTATCCCTGCATCTGGTAACAAAGGACACCTCAAAAGCATACTCCTAAAGCTTTGATGAAAGTCTAGCAATATGTGCAGTAGAGTTAAACCCTTAGAACAAATATTACCTTTGTGTGCTGGTTTGATGGTCAGTCTGCAGAAGGAACTTGCTAACCCCTATGAAGTGCCTAAAGTGGTTAGTGGCCCACACACACTAGGAACTCCTGCTCAATGATTGTGTAACGTATCTCCATTTTGTTGAATGTTCTAGACTCATCTGGTAGTGAGGAATGGGCGGTAACTTATCTCTGCAACAAAACTGCTCCCAAGCCATAAGCACGAGGATCAACAGTGACAACACATTGCTTACCAGTGGTGAGTTGACATAGATGTGGGGCTTCAACTATTTGTTTTTTTATACTTTCAAATGTTCCTGTAGTTCCTGTTTCCATAAGACCTTTCACTCTTTCCAAAGAAGTTTCTTTAAGTATTCCATGGTGGTATCAAAATTATTAATGAATTTACCATAATATTCACAAAGTCCAGCACAAGACATAAAGAACAAGTTACTTACCTTCGGTAATAATGTATCTGTAAGAGACATATGTTAGTTATAGATTCCTTACCTTAGAATTACCCCCAGGCGTCAGACTGGATCCGGCAAATTTTTTCTTAGCAGTACCCCTGCGCGTTGGTAGGTGGCATCGGTCGACTCCTCATCCGTCGTCAGCGCCGTGGTAGCCGGGATGACGTCGCGGTGTCTACTTAGACACCGCCCCTGCGCGCTGACGTCAGTTCTGACCCGACTTTCCAGGCCAGAAGCGCAGAGCCATGCAAGACACTGACCACTGGTGCGCTAAAACTAGGGCACTGCAAGGGAGTCCCTGACCCTAGAAGTCAGTTCGCAGAGCGGGTAGGATGGGTGGGGTAAGGAATCTATAACTAACATATGTCTCTCACAGATACATCATTACCGAAGGTAAGTAACTTCTTCATCTGAAAGAGACTGTTAGTTATAAATTCCTTACCATAGAATAGATACCCCAGCAATACCAACCCCGGAGGAGGGTCGCGAACTAAGTTCACACCAGAAAGTCCTGGAGGACAGAATGAGCAAAATAGCTGTCCCTCCGGACTTGGCCGTCCAGGCAGTAATGTCTGGTAAACGTGTGCAAGGATGCCCACGTGGCTGCCTGACGGATGTCAAGGAGTGGAACTCCACGAACAAGAGAAGTGGTGGCAGCCGTAGCTCTGGTAGAATGACCTCAGAGCCCCACTGGAGGTTCCTTTTTCGCCAGAGCATAGCTGATTTTTATACAAAGGACAACCCTTCTAGAGATGGTCCGCTTTTGAACTTTCTTGGCACCCACATAGCCAACGAAGAATGATCATCCACCCGGAAATCTTTTGTGCTATCAAGGTAGAAAGATAGCGCACGCTTGGGGTCCAGACAGTGGAGTCTCTCCTCCTCTTTGGAAGGGTGTGGAGGTGGGAAAAAGGTGGGCAAAGTAATGGTTTGACCAATGTGAAAGGGCGTTACCACTTTGGGAAGGAATGAAGGCCTTGTCCTAAGCACCACTTTGTCCGGATGCACAGAGAAGAAAGGGGGCTTAGAAGAAAGAGCTTGGAGCTCACTCACTCTGCGAGCAGAAGTGATGGCAACAAGGAAAGCTATCTTCAGAGTGAGGAGCCTGAGAGGACAGTTATGAAGAGGCTCGAAGGGAGCGCACATAAGATATGTTAGGACCAGTTCAAGTCCCACTGGAGCATTACGAAAGGAGAAGGAGGAAAGAGATGAGTAATACCCTTGAGGAATCTCTGTACAATAGGGGACTTGCAAAGATGGCTGATCTGGAAGCCGAAGGAAAGCAGAGATGGCTGAAAGATAGCCCTTAAGAGTGCCCAGGGCAGAACCATGCTGGGCCAAAGAAAGTATGTACAATAGGATCTCTGAAAGAGGGGCAGAAAGGGGATCCACAGCCTTTGCTGTGCACCATGCCACAAACTTATTCCATCTACAGGCGTATACCGTCTTAGTGGAGGGACGCTTGGCTGCCAAGATGACGTTACAGACTTCGGGAGGAAGGTCAAAAGCTGTCAACTGTTGCTGCTCAATCTCCATGGAAGGAGGTGGAGGCTGGACAGGTTTGGCTGAAGAACCCTCCCCTGCTGGTGCGACAGAAGATCTTCCCGAAGAGGCAGTCTGATTGGAGGATCGATGGCCATGCTCAGGAGCTCTGGGTACCAGACTCTTCGTGCCCAGTCCGGAGCCACAAGAATGACTGGAGCCCAGTCGCGCTTGATATTCTTCAGCACTCTGGGCAGAAGTGGTACAGGCGGCAAGGCATACAGGAGGTCGCAGTTCCACTCGTGACGAAAGGCATCGCCAAGCGAGTGCTGCCTTGGAAATTCCAACGCGCAGAATTGATGACATTGCGCGTTCCCTTCGGTGGTGAACAGATCTAACCAAGGCTCTTCCCATAGCTGAAAGAGACCTTGCACCACCTCCGAGTGAAGACGCCATTCGTGATTCACCATGCACCGGCGACTGAGTTCGTACACCCTGGCGTTCAGTGAACCTTCCAGGTGTTGAACCACCAGGGTCATGCCCTGATGTTCCAGCCATGTCCAGAGATGAAGAGCCTCTTGACATAGGGTCCACAACCTCACCCCGCCTTGTTTGCTGCAGTACCACATGGCGGTGGTGTTGTCTGTGAACACCTGCACCACTTTCCCTTTGAGAGAGGGAAGGAATGCCTTCAGTGCCAGACGAATCGCCCTGAGCTCCAGTAGATTCATATGGAGCCCGGACTCCGCCGGAGACCAGACGCCTCTGATCTCTGCCTCTCCCAGATGGCCGCCCCATCCCAGGAGTGACGCACTTGTCACCACTGTGAGGTCTGGTTTGGGAAGGGAGCAGGATCTGCCTCTGACCCAAACTTGGTTCGTTAACCACCACTGCAGTTGTTGTGCAGTTCCCTCCGAGGTCTGGACGTAGTCGGAAAGATTCCCCTGATGCTGCGCCCACTGGAACTTCAGGTCCCACTGCAAAGCCCGCATATGCCACCTGGCATGATCCACCAGCAGGATGAAGGAGGCCAAGAGGCCCAGCGGCCTCAGGGTCTTTCTCTCCGAAATCCGGGATAGAGGCTGAAACATCGGTATCATAGCCCGAATATCCCAGACTCGCTGTTTGGGAGGATAGGCCCGAAACTGCACTGTGTCCAGAACCTCCCCAATGAAAGGGGGCATTTGAGAGGGGGTCAGGTGTGACTTCGGCACGTTGATAGTAAACCCCAGCGAGTGCAGGAGGTCCTCCGTAGTCTGGAGGTGGGAGACGACAGCCTGGGGCGAGCCCGCCTTCAACAGCCAGTCATTGCAATAGGGGAAGACTGGAACCCCTAATCTATGCAGATGAGCTGCGACCACCGCCATCACATTCATGAACACCTGAGGGGCACTGGTAAGGCCAAAGGGGAGCAAGGTGAACTGAAACTGCTCGTGGCCTACCATGAACCGCAGATAGCGCCTGTGGGCCGGCAGGACGGGATGTGAAAATAGGCGTCCTTCAAGTCCAACACCACCATCCAGTCTCCAGGGTCGAGGGCAGACAGGACCTGAGCCAGAGTCAACATTTTGAACTTCTCCTTCCGGAGGAAGTGGTTGAGGGCCCTAAGGTCTAGAATAGGATGCAGGCCTTTGTCCTTCTTGGGTACCAGAAAGTAGCGGGAATGGCAACCACGACCTACTTCTGGCGTAGGAACCCTCTCGATGGCTCCCTTGGCCAAGAGAGCCGAAACTTCCTGGCAGAGAAGTGCCAAATGATCCTCCAACATGCGAGCGAAAGGCGCTGGTATGGAGGAAGGGGTAGTCTCGAAGGGAAGGGAGTAGCCCCTTCGGACTATTTGCAAAACCCACCTGTCCGGTATGATGGTCTGCCAGTTGTGATGGTGAATCCTGCCACCCACTGACTTCTGATGGCCCTGGAAGGTCAGACTAGGAAGGTTTGGAGGCTGCTGCAGGGGTGGGAAGGGTGGACTGGCCCACCTGCTGGCCCCCAGACCCACGTCTCTGGGTCCAATGTCCGCAGCCACGCTGAGACTGGGTAGCTTGCGTAAACCAGTGGCTGGTCTTGACTGGACATGTGGGGTGCCCCTTCCGTTGCCACGAAAGGGATGAAAAGCAGACTGAGGTGGATGGGCCGTCGCTGTGAGGCCCAAGGACCTGGCCGTAGCTCGAGAATCCTTAAAGCGCTCCAGCGGCGAGTCTGCCTTGTCACCAAAAAAGGCGACGGCCATCAAAGGGCATGTCCTGCAGGGTTGCCTGGACATCCCCCGAAAAGCGAGACATCCTCAACCAGGCATAGCGCCGAAGGGCTACCGACATGACAATCATTCTGCCCAGTGAGTCGGTGGTATCCAGTCCACAGCGGATCATGAATTTGGCTGCGTCTCTCCCATCCGCCACTGCTTGGGAGAGAACGGCCCGGGCCTCCTCCGGCCACTGAGGCAGCACCTGCACGATCGTATCACAGATAGTATGGGAGTATCGGCCCAAGAGGCATGCGGTATTCACGGACCGCAAGGACAAGCTGGAGAAAGAGAACATACGCTTCCCAAGATGATCCAGCCTCTTGGATTCCGTATGTGGGGGAGCAGATGGGAATGCGCCCTTAGATGAAGAGGCTTGGACCACCAAGCTCTCTGGGGAAGGGTGTTGAGTGAGGAAAACTGGGTCACCCGGAGCCGGGCTGTGGCAGCGGGCGATCATCCTGTCCACAGGAGCCCCTGTGCTGGGCTTGGACCAAGTGCCCAGAAGGACATCAGTGAGGGCTTCATTGAACGGAAAAAGGGGCTCAGATGAAGTCGCCGCCGGTTAAAGCACCTCTGTCAGGAGATTAGTCCTGACTGCCACCGAAGAAAGCTGCAGACCCTGGGCCTCAGCTGCCCTTCTCACCACCACAGCGTAGGACGCTACTGTAGGGGGAGAAAGCATGCCAAGGTCAGGAGCAGTGTCCAGACCACTGGCGTCACCCACCCCTCCCAGTCCTCATCACCACATTCAGGATGATAGGGTACACCTGGGATGAACAAGGGAACAAAAGTACCCTCCGGCGTCAGATTCGATGTCAGGCGACGTTGATCCGGCTCCGTGTCCATCTCGGGGATGAAGATGGGGACGGTGTCGGGGGCAGGGCCGGTGCCACGAGCGTCACCGGGGAAGGTCGAGTAAGGTCGACCGATGTCGATCCGGATCCAGGCCTGGATCCATGGGGCCCCTCAGGCGCCGGGGCCGGAGCCACCGGCATTGAAGGCCCAGGGCCCCCAACCGGCTCCGCTGGGCCCGAAGGCGCGCCGGCGGAGTCGGGCTGCCCAAAGATGGAGTGGAGAGCTTCGTAAAATGCACGAAGCTGGGCAGGGGAGGCTCCGGCTCCCAGAAACGGGGGGAGGCGCAGAGTCGTCCCTGAGTCAGGCGCCGAAGACGGAGCCTTAGAGTGACGATACACTGGGTACCGCGTCGTGTCAGCCGACCGACAGGGTGAAGGCGAAGAGGGACGGTGCTTCTTCGCCGCCTTCTTATGCTTCGACTTACCCGAGGAGTGCGAAGACTTGGACGAGGTGTGATGGCTCCACTACCGGTCTCGAGACCTTCCCATTGAGCGAGACCGAGAGCGACGCCGAGCCGACTGCCCAGCCTCCAAAAGCTTTTGGGACCACTCCCGCAAAGACTTAGGATTCATGGCCTGGCAGTCTGAGCACGACTTTAGGTCGTGTTCGCGCTCCAGGCACCAGAGGCACATGAGGTGCGGATCCGTCACGGACATCAGTTTGTGAGAGGAGTCACAAGGCTCGAAGCTGGTCCAACGATGGGACATCCCTCGCGCACCAGGAGTCGAAGACTCGAAAAAGATGTCGACAAAAGTCGAAAAAGGTTAGTCAAAAAATGACTAAGGGGCAAGCTCTCTCCGGATCTGCGCTAGGCTGGCGCGGTAAAAGAAAGAACTGACGTCAGTGTGCAGGGGCAGCATCTAAGTAGACACCACAATGTCATTCTGGTGACCACGACGCCGATGACGGACACGGAGTCGACCGATGCGCAGGGGTAGTGCTAAGAAAAAATTCTCCGGATCCAGTCTGATGCCTGGGGGTATTTCTAAGGTAAGGAATCTATAACTAACAGTCTCTTTCAGATTATGCCCCTAAGTACCAGCAACTGACAATAGGGAGAAAATTATGAGTTTTGTGGCACAGGGTAGCGCAGCAAGTCACCTTGCTGCGCTTCCCTGCGTCACAGGGAAAGGGCAGGAAGGCGCCGTATTTATCCAATATGGCGCATTCCTGTCCTTTTCCTTTGAGCTGTCGCCATTTTGGCAGCCTAGCGCCAATGCAGGGTCCCTTTGTGCAAGGGTCCCTGAGTTGTAGGCAGGATTGTTTTGTGCAGAAAGGGGCACCTTCCTGCACAAAAACAATCCTGAGAAGCTTTTTTCCCTTTCTATGTGTGCTTCAGAATGCAGCACACAAAGAAAGAGAAAAAAACGGGGAGAAATAAAGATATTTCTCCTCGTTACACCTCTCCTGGGAAGGCATATCTTTTTGGCGCATTCTCAGGTTTACAAGGTCTTGTAAATCTGGTAATGCATCAAAAACGACCGGAGTTGCTTGGGAACACCCACGTAAAGCCCATGGTACTCCTACCCAGGACAGAGTAATGCAACGCAGCGATTTGGGCTACATATTGGGCCATATTTTTGGAGCCACTCAAAGCCACGCAAAGCGGCTTTGCATTACTACAAAAATATGACTTAAGGTGTGCGTCACGCTTTCACCACGTTGCATGGCGCAAGAGCAATGCAAAGCGGGTATTAATATGGCCCAAAGTACGTAGCTCTCACCAAGGAATCATTTGGAACTACTCCTTCGGAAGAGATCATATGTCCTAAATATTCAACTTGTCTCCTAAAAATATTTGTATCAGACTTTTGAAAAATTATCTTGTTTTATGTGCTGATAAAGGTACAGCAAAGCATTATCAGGATCTACAGCAAGTCTGTCTTTGGAAAAACAAAATATCATCTTGAAAACATCGTACACCGTCTTCTATATAATTGAAAAGATGAGGCCAAATTTATAAGTGGACTTGCACCACTCTTGCACCGTGCAACATAGTGCAAGCGCAAGGCAAGTCCAAAATGTGATTTATGAAGCCACGCATGGCCACCTTGCGTGGCCCTACGTGGCTTCATAAATCTTGGGTAATGCTATGCAGCGCAAATCACTGCATTGCGTTACTCTGCCCTGGGAAGGAGTTCCTTGAGCATTGTGTGGGTGTTCCGAAGCAACTCTCATGGTTTCTGATGCATTCAGAGATTTACCAAACGTGGTAGAGCTGGGTATGCCCCAAAAAGATACGCCTTCCCAGGGAAGGTGTAACAAGGAGAAATATTTGTATTTGTCCTCGTTACTTCCTCTTTCTATGTGTGCTGCATAGAAAGTGGCATATGTCTCTTAGGATTGTTTTTATGCAGGAAGATACCCCTTCCTGTACAAAAACAATACTGCATGCAACATAGGCTCCCTTGCACCAAGGTGCAAGGGTGCCAGCGTTGGCCCTAAGCAGGCAAAACTGCACCAGCGCAGGGACAAAGGCAGGAATGTGCCGTATTCTTTTATATACGATGCATTCCTGTCCTTTCCCTGTAAGGCAGCGTAGCAAGGTGACTTACTGCACTACATTACTATTCCTCAAATATGGCCCATGGTACATAGCGCGTTGGAAGACAGATGCTGACGAAAGGCCAAACAGCATCCTCTTATATTGGTAAAGACCAAATCGCATTATGAAAGTTGCTAGTGCCTTAGAGTCCTCATTCAGTTCAATTTGCAGATATGCATTACGAGGTCTAATGTAGAAAACACAGCTGCCCTCATCTAGCATTGTTAAGAGCTCACCGATTTTTAGTAATGGCTGTATGTCCACTGTGCTACATGAATTCAATTCTCTCAAGTCTACACAAAGGCACAATTTACCACTGCTCCTTCTGGCCAACGCATCAGGGGATATCCAGTCTCTGTATTCAATCTCCTCGATGATTCCTTCACCTGTTCTTTCTTCTCCTTCCGTGCACAGGTAAGAACCCTTCGCACTTTTTATCTTCCAGGAGTGGAGTCTTCCTTAAGTTTAATAAGATGAGTAAATCTATGCAGCTTTATCAAACTTCCTCTAAACACTTCTGGAAAGGAATCAACTATTTGCACCCTCAAATCAGTTGCTCTGACAGCCAGTACAGGATCAAGCGCACAAGGGTTGAGGGTTATCATTAGTATTCTTTGGTCCCGCCAACCCACAACACACACACTCTTGCATGCTGCATAATCTTGATAAATGTTGTTCTGCCTTTGAATTCCTGGGTTAGTTTGCTAGAAATGTGATTTTCATTCTTGTGTCCATCAAAGGTACTTGCATTATTTCAGGTATGTACAGGATTCTGAACTTCTGAGCAACTCTTAAATGTGCTTTGGTAATAAAAGTATACGGTAAGTCTGAGCCAGCCATGACCTTGCTTTTACTGCCACTTAAAATAAGTGCCCATATTGGTGGACTCATGTTATCCTTTTCATCAACAATGTTTTCTTTAAACCTGGGCCATTGTCCTTGTTGTAAGTAATTAGGGCTTGCGTCACTGTTGCATCATGCAAGCCTTTAAGTCAGATTTACTAAGCCATGCAATGACACCTTGCATTGCTTAATAAATCTGGAGAAACGTAATGCAGGGCAAGTCGCTGTCGTGCCTTACTCTGCTTTGGGAAGGCGTTCAATGGGTGGAGTGTTGGTGTTCCCATGAATCCACCCATGGTTTTTGGTGCTTATCCAGATTTACAAAGACTAGTAAACCTGGTAATGTGTCAAAATGGTGCGCCATCCCAAAAGAGGCATAATGAGGAGAAATATTTTTATTTCTCCTCATTATTTATTTATTTCCTCTTTCTACGTGTGCTGCATTCTGCAGCACACGTAGAAAGAGGAAATTGCCTCAGAGGATTGTTTTTGTACTGAGAAGTGTCCTTTCTTGCACAAAAACAATCCTGCCTGTAACGCAGGCAACCTTACACCATAGCGCAAGGCTGACTGTGTTGGCGCTAAGCAATACTCAACGCGCCAGCGCAGGGAGAAAGCAGGAATGCATCATATCTTGGGGAGAGAGTAGAAATATGCCATGTCTACTGTCACATGGCACAACAAGTTGTCTTGCTGCATTGCGTGCCTTTTTAATAAATGTGCCCTATAATATCCAAGCAGCATTATTTTTTAAAATACATAAGAATTCTATTATCATTAGTAAAATACGCTTAATAATTTAATACTTTTATGGATTGAAGATTTATGTTCCCACTTGGTATCTCAAATTACTTTGTGGTGACCGTGGGCAAGCTTAGGACACAGTCTGGTTACAGAGTACAACATTGGGGCTAAACCTTTCTTTATACCTAAACACAGTGCCTGCTTGTAACTATTTGTGATGCTCTGTTAGCTCCTTGGCAGTCTCTGTGTGGTCTCGCCGCCAGTCAAAGAGACACTGCAAAGAGGAGATTGTACAGTTCAGAAATAGCTTTGGTAGGAAGGTTGAAATTAAAGAAATTTTTACGTTGATGACGTTGATAGAAACATTTACAGTTGACAATATTTAAGTGTCAAAAGTTTATTTGATTGAGATCAATTAAGTGATTGGGAGAGTGTATGCGGTTGAGTGGTGTGTGACCCATGGAAGAAAAAAATACAAGAGACATAATTATCAAAATTATATTTCGATGTTTTTGTGGAAAAATGTAGTACTTTGATCCAATGCAAATTGTAATTGATTAGTGAGTGTGATACGTGCTTCCGCAATCTGCTCTATGTAAGTGCAAATAATACAGCCTCAATATGGACATATGTATTGGCAACTAGTCGAAAAACCCTTATGATACTCAAAACGGGGGTGTCCAAGGAGTGACCAAGATCTGGAAATGAACATAAGGTAAACATATGTAAAGTAAGCCAAGTCAGAAGAACGTTTGCTGGTTTTTAAAAGTGGAGTAAATGATGGCCCCAATATCTATTCCTGATCATCGACTGCTGTGTCCAAACTGATGCATGTCAGTAAATTAACTGTGAAAATCTCTCAAGGATGTCCTATGCCACTGCTGTCATGTTTGATTTTTCAATAATTATACCCATCATTTTGTTCCACACATTCCGACTATCTGTAATCAGAACATTAACCATAACCTTTGGTGAGTCACTGATAGTCAAAGGTCACTGAGAGTTAATGATCATTGTGATTCAGGTGAGTTACAACATGGAGTCCGTCCCCTAGGTACACATCACCATGTTGCTCACAGGCAAAAAGCTTTGAGTAAGTTGTCCACTGGCGCCATGCCACAGTGCCCGTTAGCAACTAGTTCAAGGTATCTTGCTCATGAACAACTAATTTCATTTTATAGTGCCCATTAGCAACTTGCAAGTAACATACTCATTTTGCTTTTATTAGTTTTGCACAATTCACTTATTTTCACACATTCAGAGTATTAAATACAAACTTCTTTACAGTGAACATGTGTGTATCTAACTCCACTTGCCTTGATACTGGAGTAAGTATTACAGAGGCCCAAAGTAAATGTTTCTGCACTTTTCCTTTTGTGGCACAAAAGTACTTAAATACACAAAGAGGGCCGTTTCTCTTTTTGCTGAGGTCCTCGCACCGATGGTGTTAGTGCAACTGACAAAGTCAAACAAACACTAGGAGGAACTAGTGTGGGTTATACATGCCCACTCACAAGTGCACACACTCACACACATTGCTGATTCATTGCAAACTCAATGGCAGCACAAACATCACGTCACCAAAGATGGAATTTATTTCCAGATTGTATTCTGTCAAGCAATAAAGCCATGCACTAGAGAATGTGATTTGAATACCATTGATGTCACTGTTTTACCGCAGGCAGGATCTTAGGCTTAGGAGCCAGGGCTGTGAGGTAGTGGAACAACTGATGGCCAAACACTTAATCCAAGGCACTGAAGGGCCAAAACTAAGCACTATTTTGCAACAACAATGCAATAGGGTACAGTCAGTGAGCAAAACACATAACAGTAGAAACGTTTTACAGAATGTGAGCACAAAAGTCAAAGAAAAAATACATCCTGCATGAGAAGGTTCCAGTATTACGTGGAATAAAGTGCGACGTAAGAGAGATTAATTTTTCAGTGCTTGATGCTAGGATAATGAAATAAATTTGTTTCACACAGAACCCGCGGTCGGACTGAGAGAGAGTGAAACAGACCAACTTAAGCTCAACTGCCTCACTAATTTTGTGTGGAAGTCCAACATGAAAAACACTGAACACAAATATAATTAGAGGATCATTTTTGGTGAATGATTTCTAGATATAAGTATGGCAACTTTTTGTGTAATAAAGAAATGGTTGAGCACATGCCTGATGCTAGGGTAAACGTGTTAGACATTATATGAGGTGATAAGTCACATGCAAACTAGAGGGACCTATTCCCGTGATGCCATTACTTGACTGTTTAGCTGAAGCAACTTTAAAGACGTAGGCCTAGATTCTCAAAGGTTTAGCGTTGGGTTAGCGTAACTTTTTCAGCGCAAACCTGACGCTAAACCTGTTTTGGGATTTACAAGCCGACGCAAATACTGTAAAAGTAATGCAAAGTAGTGCGAAACGCTACTTTGCATTACTTTGCGTCAATGGGGCTTTACATGGGTGGTATATGGGCATTCCCATGCAACCCCTCATGATTTTTTATGCTAAACCCTATTCACTTTCATAAGTAGAAAGAGTTTAGCGCCAAAAATTAACGTTGCTGAAAAGGAGGTGCTAAGCAGAGTGATGCCGTTGATAAGCAGCTAGATCCCTTGGTACATATCTAAACCGATCATTAGACATTTTGAGTGATCTACGACTGAACATGCACTAATTATACATTGAAGAAACATTGAAAATAGACAGAAGAGAACTTAGTTATAGACGAATGAAAACTAAGAAAGAAACGAGGAATAAAAAGCAAAAGAGCTGAAATAGAATTAGAGGATAGACAAAGCAGATACTAAAATAAGATGAAGTCTTTGGAAGAGTCTAGATGAAAGATCATGAAGACTGCAGAACTGTAATGTGTGATGTCAGATAAGATAATGATGTGGTGGCTGAATCTGACATCAGAGGGGGGGTTGATGCAGCTGATAAGCAGCTAGTTCCCTTGATACATATCTAAACCGATAATGAGACATTTTGAGTAATATATAACTGAACATGCACTAATTATATCGATGCACAACAAAGAGGGGTATGGGGCAATAATGGCTGCACTTAACCCTTATGTGGGGTGAAGGGTAAATCAAGTTGACTGGGTGCCAGGGACCTGAGACTCAATACCCTTAAGTCCCCTAGGATACAAGATCCCACCAATCATTAAAACATCAAAATGATCCAGCACTCCTAAACAAATTCAGATTAAAGCAGTTAATAAGAAATAAGTTCAAAGAATAATTCAGCAGGTCTGGTCTCGTTCCAATTCTTTATTCAGATTCTTCCAATGGTGTGTACATCATCCAATATAATCCATTCAAACATTATCAAGGGCGATCGGGTTCACGGAGCAGTTTGAAAGCCGGATTATAAATAGCAATGGGATTATCATACATACACCGTTGATAATAATGGCCCTTGATAATGTTTGAATGGATTATATTGGATGATGTACACACCATTGGAAAATACTTAAGGATTTAATTCATTCTATCCATAAACTGAGTTTCCAAATAAAAGAAACTTCCTTCCATGAAACCTAGAGGAACAAACGTCTTACTGTCTCGCCCTGAAGAAGTCCTTGATGGACGAAACGCGTAGGCTACAATTTCTCTTTTAAGAAGAATCTGAATAAAGAATTGGAACGAGACCAGACCTGCTGAATTATTCTTTGAACTTATTTCTTATTAACTGCTTTAATCTGAATTTGTTTAGGAGTGCTGGATCATTTTGATGTTTTAATGCACTAATTATATGTTGAAGAAACATTGAAAATAGACAGAAGAGAACTTAGGGCCAGATGTATGAAGCATTTTACCACTCACAAATGGCCCATTGGGCCGTTTGCGACCGGTTAATGTTTTTGGCATGTACAAAAGGCAAAATGCTACCCGGTAACTTGTTGCTGAGTCGCATTTTACTTTTGCAATTCGATATTAGGAAGGGGCGTGTTTAGGACGTCCCTTCCTAATACGGAATAGCACTGGTATGTAGGCGACCAGGAATGCGGTCGCAAAACATTCACAGTTACCGCCAACTTCAAGTTGGTGGTTACCCATTCGCAAATGAGAAGGGTCCCCAAGGGACCCTTTCCCCTTTGTGAATGTATGCGAAAACTTTTCCCACGGACCACTGCCTGCTCTTAGAAAAATGAAAAGTTTTCTTTTAATTTTTTCTTTGTAACGCATCTCGTTTTCCTTTCAGGAAAACGGCTGCTTTACAAAAAAAATAAAAGATTGCTTTATTTAAAAGCAATCACAGACATGGTGGTCTGCTGACCTCAGCGGGCCACCATCCCTGTGATTTTTGCGATTGTTAATGGGTCGCAAATTGCGACCTACCTCATTAATATTCATGAGGTAGGTCATTTGCGACTCACTGGGAATCGCCGAAAGTGTTCAACACACTTTCATACATGCCTTTTTGGCGATTACCTAATTGCGAATCGCAAGGATTCACATTGTAAAAGCATGCAGATAAATGTAGAATAGATGGCATTATATTCACGTAATAATATAGGTTCTTCGATTTATAAACAGACCTTAAATGGGCTATTTTATTATAACTTGTTCTTCGTTTTAGCACTCCATGTTATGAAATTCGTTAACTTTACTTATCGAAATATTATTGTGTGTGAAGACAATGAAATCTAACATGTTTACATGTGATATTGAAGGGTTCATTCAGAATTTCATCATTGTACGTGTAAAAATTGTGCACCAAATGAGAACAGAAAAAGTGGTGCTGCATAGCTGTATTGAATGATAATTATATCAAACTTTCAGAATTCGATCTTGATATATGTACTAATTTAACCCACTTGAAACAATATTAATATTTCATGATTTGAAATAATTTTACCTGTTGGTACTTTGAAAATGCAGTAATATTCATAGTTACATGATGTAACTAATGATGTATTCTTAGTGCCTATGCGCTGAAAGACTTTTAGTGCATTGCTTTTATTCATTCAATGTATTTTCATTAAAAGAAGTGCAGAATATAAACTAAAGCAAATACACAAGGCCTGCATTTTCTTCTCTCTTTACACTGTTTTTTCATCCTGAGAAGTTTCTTAAACTTGCAATGTGAAGCGAAACTGTGTCCTACTAGAAGAGTTCTCACTCGCTTACAGGGACTAACAGTTACAAAGCCGATACATTGGGAACATTTGCTATGGGAGCTGTTCATTTGAATTCGATCATGTGCCTACTGCAATGGATCATTGTTTGTGGAGTTTACGTATACCGGATGATTCGACAACTTATGTGACCAACAGTACCTTGTTTTCTTACAAAATGTGTCTTCTTTATGTCTCATGACAACTATCCTATACAAACTGACCATTGGACTGAGTGGTCTGACACAATGAGGTGATCGAGGAACTGTCACCACCGGAACTGAAGGAATATTTTCTCCATTGATCTGAAAGAGGAGAAGAGAACTTTTATTTCCAGATTCGAGCCAGACCTGATCTCAGAGACTGCCTTTTGGGAAGTTTGCGGACTCTACCTTTTCCCCTTTCGGCCGACGCATACGCTGTGGGAGCCTTCCATGAATCGCGCAAGTGGGATGTCGTCTTATCTTTGCCTACAGGGAGATACCGCAGAAGGGGGGTTGGGTTTGGCCCCTTTGACCAGCTGTATGGGCACCCTGTGAGGGAACCTCTTAGCCTAGATACCTTTCGGGTGATTAGTCACACTTTACAAATCAGGACACTTTTGTTTCTCCATATTTGACAGGTATATTCTCTAAAGACACTTTAAAGTCTATTGGAGAATATAATAGAGAAATTAAATATGGGAAGTAAGGTAGAATTTGTAGGGTAGAGTGTGTGTGATAGGACTTATTAAGTTAGTGGAAACTATTTGCTTGGTGACAAACCTATTATGAGAGGAATCATTTTTTTGGATAAACCAATTTTATAAATTTTCTCAGTAAAACACTAAGGGGCTTATTTACAAGCCCCTTGCGCCGCCGGTGTGGCACTTTTTGTTACGCACCGGCGGCACAATCTGCTATCCCATATTCACAAGGACACGTAAAGCCACCTTGTGTGGCTTTTCGTGTCCTTGTAAATTTGGCCCTTTACACGCAACACTTTGCGTGAAAGGGGCGTGCAATGGGTGTTGCTGTGGGTGTTCCCATGCAACACCCATGCCAACACCCATGGCTTCTGCCGCATTTGCAGATTTACGAGAAATCGTAAACCTGGAAATGCGTCAGATGGTACGCCTCCCCAGCGGTGGCGTAGAGAGGCGCAACAAGGAGAAAGTTTTTCATTTCTCATTTTTTCCTCTTTCTATGCGTGCTGCATTCTGAAGCACACATAATCACAAGAGGTGATTTCCTCGTTTTGTTTGTTTATGTGCAGGAAGGGACACCTCCCTGCAAATAAACAATCATTAAAAAAAATGAAGTTTTGCAACTTCTATGTGTGCTGTTTAGTTTCAAACACCATTTCAGATTGTTTATGTGCAGGAAGGTTTCCCTTCCTGCACATAAACAAACACTCCCCTCAACGCAACCACCCTTGCACTATGGTGCAAGGGTGCCTGTGTCGGCGCATGGCAGCTAATTGTGCGCCAGCGCAGGGGAGAGCAAAGGGATCCGTCATATCGTTGTAGATATGTGCTTTGGAATTAACGCAGCGCGGTGCAGCCAAATGGCTTGCAGCACCGTACTGCATTAATTCCTTGGAAATAAGGCCCTAAGCACATATTGTAGTAGGATCAGTACCCTACCAACTGACATCATTCAGAACATTAGGGAACTGAACATTACATTCAGCTTGAATCACTTTTCAGTTTGTGAAATGCTCACCATTTGCACCATATCTTAGAGTGTTTCTCAGGGTATCCTCTCACCTGGTAGATTGACAGTTCTATTTTGGCACACCAGTCCACCCTCTGCATTCACACCACCAGAGGTGGGGGGGCCTTGGTGGGGAGACCTCCACTTACACGCAATGTTCCTTTGGTGACCTTTGCGGCCACTCCCACTATTGATCGATCATGTTGGGGTCCACCGAGATCCTCCAATATGCTGAGAAGGCTAACCCGCCAGGCCTGATCAATTGGCTGTTTCAAAACCTTTGAGAGAGTCTCTGTTATTCCTCACCAGAAACAAAATATGAGTAGGCATGCAATACCACATGGATGAAATTAGCATCAGTCTGGGTGCATCGAAAGCATGTGGGGTGGGGCAATATACTTGCATGCCATAGGCTTCATTGTGTTGTACATGGTGTGTAGGTATTTCAGTTGGATCAGCCCAAGCCTGGAGGAGATGACTATTTCCCGGGGAGCCATCTGGGCATCTTGCCAATCAGCTTCGAACACTTCTGCCACTAGTAAGCGGTATATCTTGGAGATTGCTCCCCTTCCCAGATGCCCTGTAAGGATATGGGCTTCATGAGGGCCGTACTCCGACAGATCAGTTCTACCACATATGTGGCTTGCCAGAGCATGCCATAGTTGGCACCTTCCTTTCCACAGTGGGGTGTGTTGAGTCAGTTTTCTGTCCCACCCAAGGAATCTCAGGGCTGAGTGCCAGAGCTTAAAAACCACAGCTGTAACAGCCAGGAGTGATGGGGGAGCCAGTCTCTGTAGAGGAGCCCCAAAATGTTGTCCAGGCCCAAGCAAGAGAGCTCGACCAGGTACACTGAGTCGTCCCGGACGCCGGACAGCTAGTCATTAACCACCAATAACTGGGAGGCCCAGTAGTATAGTTCAATGCTAGCCATCTCCAGGTCCCCATCATAACCTGACTGGTTACATTTGTCTAGGGATATGCTGGGTGGGGGGTGACCTGCCTTCAGGAGGGTACAAATCTGCACAGCGAGGATTTGAACCATTGGCTTGGTATGTCATATGGGAAGTGTTGGAGACTTATAAGAAGCAAGGCAAGACCATCAATTTCAATAGTGCCACTCTCCTTAACAGGTGCAGCGGGAGTCGTTCCCATTTCTGGAAGCTGTGTTTCATGTTAGTAACCAGAGGTGAAAGGTTAAGGCTCCATGGTAAGTCTGGCTCACGAGAGATGAAGACTCCCAGGTACTGCAAGCTCAGATGTCTAATGGGAATGCAGTTTTGCCAGAAAACAGTCCCAGGATCACCCAGCAGCAGGACTAGGAGTGACTTATTCCAGTTCACTCGTAGCTTGGAGGCTTGTTCATAGAGACGCAGGATTTCCAGAGCTCTAGGGCCCAAGCAATGTAGATTGGTGAGAAAGAGACAGAAGAAAGAATAGCGCTCTATGCTGATGACATCGGCAGTCCCTCCAACCCTACATTAGTGCGTGGCAGTGGATATGTCTTGCTAATGGTTCGATGGCAAGGGCAAAGAGAAGCATAGAAAGGGGACAGCCTTGCTTTGTGCCTCTGCCAATGGTAGGGTTAACATATTATACCATTTACTCGCACCTAAGTGGTTAGTGTGGGGTACAGCAGTATAACCTAGAGCCAAAATTGCGGACCAAAGCCCATGCTCTCCAGGACTGTTACCAGAAAGGACCAATCCACCTAATCTAATGCCTTCTCAAATTCGACCAACACAGCACATCAATCCCGTTAGGAGTTGAGATGGGCAAGCACCACTTGCACCCGGCAGATACAGTGGCGGAGCTATGTTTGGCTATAAAACTGCATTGATCTGGATGATTTAAAATAGGCAGAGTTTGCTGAAGTCTTTTGGCAAGGATTTTAGGGTAGACCTTGAGCTCAGCATTGGTCAAGGAGATAGGTCGGTAGGATGAACAGTGGGCTGCCTTCCATAGGTAGCACCACAATGGTGGCCATATCCAATTCAGGTGGAAATGTTATTTTAAAAATCGTTTCAGTGAAGAGATCTAATAAATAGGGATGAATGGTCTTGCGAAATTTACAGTAGTACTCGAGGAGAAACCCATCAGGCCTGTGTCCTTTCCCAGTATTTATGTCTGAGCTCTTTAGTCCTCTCACACTGGAGGAACTCCATGAGGCTCTTTCAGAGGCCAATAAAGAAATGGTTGAGCACATGCCTGACGTTAGGGTAAAAGTGTTAGACATTATATGAGGTGACAAGTCACATGCAAATTAGAAGAGCCTATTCCTGTGATGCCATAATTTGATTGTTTTTTATTAGCGCCATATTTATAAAGTGACACTAGAGCCCTTTAGTGTCACTTTTCCACTGCTAGCGCCTATTTTCTTCAACACCAGTTCGGCTAGCGGCATTTACCGAAAATGATATGCAAGGTAGGCGTTCCCTCTGAAAAACAGCCGCAAAACTGACGCTACCATATGTACAAGGATTTTCCTAAACTTCACTAATTTCTCAAAACTGCCGCTAGGTCCCATTAGCGTCAGTTTTTTACCGCTAGGCAAAAGCTAGTCTTAAAAATGACGCTAGCACACTTGTATAAAAGCAAAATATATCCAAATCACTTTGGCAAGCTCAAATACACCATGGATCTACTGCTCTTGCAGCTAGGAACACCAAGGAGACCACCAATACCACCACAGAGGCAGCGCAGAAGGGAGCGGACATCCTCCCTGAGGTCAATGAGGATTATCCTCTGGCTGTAATAGGTCATTGCCCATTACAGGCTCAAGAGGGAGTCCATTGTTTGCAGCCTTGGTGCAATCTGGTGCAGGAGGCAGCCAACATCGCAACGCTGCACCAACATACCTCAGCAGGCCAAACTACTTGCTGTCCTGCACATGCTGGCGTCTGGCATTGGTGGGTTGGAAAGTTCAGAGTGGCAGGAGTATCCCAGGCATCCTTCTCCAGGTTCCTCCCCACCGTCCTGGATGGCATCATAAGCCTCACACCACAGTACCTCTACTTCCCCCAAAACAGGGCAGCAACAACAGGAGAATAAGCAAGGCTTTTATGCCACTGCAGGATTCCCACATATGTTAGGGCAATGGACTGCACCCATGTGCAACTTGTGACTCCTGCGGCTACATCCCATATCTACCGCAACAGAAAGCACACCTATTCCATGAACGTGCATGCAATCGTGGACCATCTGGGCGTTTTCATCAATGTCCTTGCAAAGTACCTGGGGAGTGCACATGACTCGCTCATTGATAAGGGAATGCCATAAGATTAATGTTTCCAGAATGGGACCTATGGAAATGGTCTACTGGTTGGTATGTACTTCTCAAGCGCATGACAGACCACAAGGCACTCAATCATGTAGGAATATATTGACATGTACTGTCTAATTTAACCAAAGACTGATCTATGTTGTTGGCGTGGCCCCATCTACTTGTCCCACACTAAATGGGATATGCGCAACACATTACCTACAAGCCACAAATCTACATGTCGGCCACAGTGGCTTAGGCGGTGTCGACAAGTCAAATGGGCTGATGGAGTATCATCCATCATGATGCTCTGGTGGAGCACATACCCAAATCATGACAATGTGGCAATGCTAAGTATGTCTGCATGACATTGTTGTGCCTTCCAGTACTGCATACCTATGAGGCCTTGCAAATTGCTTCTCTCATTCACCCTATGTTAAGGATGTATACCATGTCCATTGTGGTGGCCTTTCCCATCCAACACCAAAAAGATCACACACATCCTATGTACAGGGACCCTGCGACAGTGTGCCTCCCAAGGTAAGCTGAAAAGAGGATACATAACCACGTCTCATTCTCATGTTCAATTAAATTATTATGTGTCCAGCATTCCGCATGACACATTGAAGGAGGTAATAGCACAGATTGTATGAAATTGGTGCTGGAATCTGTCCTTTAAAACATGACATCATGTCAGGACACTAAGTTGACACACGTGCACCATGGTGCAACGGGGGTGGTGTTGCCATTAGACACCATTACGTGAGTTGGTGAACATAGAAAAACCGTGGAATTGCTGTTTGTACCACTGGATGCAGGTTAGCTCAGCCTTTCCAAAGTGAAGTGATGGAATGTGCATTTCATTTTACACATTCACTGATGTCCAAATGCTACATGGGACCTATATGTGGATTTAATTGTGGCAAAGACCTTCAAATATGCAAAAATAAGTGCAATGAGGCAGCAAGAAACATTGTTGAAGCAAGGCCATGCCATTTGATACACTTATGATTGACTTATGATACACAAACTTCACACAGGGATTAAGTTATATCACACATCTGTGAAACTGAGAAACATGGCCATATATAAACCTCACTGGTGATCCTCAACTACAGTGCATCACATCACATATCATATACACACATCACATCCAATGTGCATAACATGTATACATTTTTGTTACAGAAGCCATTACAGTAGTCATCCAAGCTGCCAGAATGTGCAGCAAGGCACCTCCTCCTGCACAAACTACATCCCCCATGACAGCAAATAATACAGTTTTCAGGGAAATATTGTGGATGTCATGGAGATATACTGCACTGCTTCTGCCTGCACAGACACACAGCCAATGGACACTGACTCATGTGGAAGATATGACCTACATTGTCCCCAAGGTGTGTAGCACTGTAGTGTACGCAGTCTACATGTTGTACCGTACAGTGCAGCATTACCACACATCTACTAACCCTTGTGTACTGGCACCATAGTGGACATGGTAGTTTACACATGGCAGTGCGCACATATTCCCATACACCCACTATCCTTCCCAGGGCTGATGCATAGAAAAATGTTGACTTAAATTATCAGTACAAAATATGTGTGCCTGAATGAAGACACATCACCAGCTACTGGTACTTGTAATCCAATCAGAAAGGTATCAGTTCAGGATTGACATTGTACCCACAAATTGACACAATTGAAGATTGTGAGACATCTGCCTACTCAATGCCAAAGAGACTAACCTCATTGGTGACAAATCATCCTCTGCATGGCATTGCCACTCAGCTGAATGACTAATAGTAAGTGTATCTCAGAGGACAGCACACATGTATTAATCAAGACTCATGATGAGCTACAACACCTCCTTTCTTTACAGCAGAACAAGGTTACACACTGATTCAGAGGGCCATGACACCTGTAAAGATCCCACAAACAGAAGCCCAGCGGACCTACAACCATGCCCTATGCCGCACCAAGTCCATTGTTGAGCGGACATTCGAAGCCCTCAAATCAATCTTCCGCAGCCTTGATGTATCTGGGGGCAGATTGCTCTACTCCCCACCTGTGGTCTGTATAATCATCTTGGTCAGCTGTATCTTGGCCAGATAACATTGGGGATAAGGAAACGTGGAGTGATGGAAAGGAAGGAGATGAGGAGCCTCAACAACCTGGAGCATCAGTTGCAGCAATAAGGCGGAGGGACAATATCATAAATAATTTTGTTGACATTGGAAAATCATTCTTCTGTAAAGGAAAAATTGGAAAAGTTGCACATTGTCTATGAATACAATTTCAGAGCACTGATGTACAAACACTGTGTAAGCATTTGTATTCCATTCTCACACTAAACTATTGAAATTCCACATTTGTGCAAGTGATATATGTCGCACAGAGTATTTATCTGGCAATGTGTACGAAACACCCTTGAACATCATCTGATACAAGTGAAATATTGTGCATGCCAACTACCTGTAGCAGATCGTTTTCCATTGCCAGCCATAATGACCATGGTGTGGTAATGTAGATGGTGGCCAACAACTGTGTGTGTGTGTCCCTCTTGATGCTAGCCATGTATTAGGCCTCATACTTGTGGCTGAGGGTAGAGGCGTCTCTTTTTATGGTGATTTTGCAGTGTTCCACATAGGATTTGCATGGGAACACACGACCAACACTAGAGTTTACATATGCAGCATAAATTAAATTACCCACATGTAACATCCAGAAAGTTGCCTCAATTAACACATACAAAATATACATATCATACTTTTCCAGTGCCACAGTGTTGCACGAGTACACCCAGCACTATGCACAAACAACACCATCTTAGTGTAGATATGGAGTCATTTACATAGCAGTACTGTCAGCGATATGTTGGAGGACACACCAAGATATGCATGATGGCCTACCATATCACAATCACCATGAAAAAGAGTCATGGTGGCCACAAATGATGACACTGCCACTGTCCTGTGGGGTATGGCCCTTGGATGCGAATGGCAGATATGCTAATAATGGAAGGGGATGTATGGATGGGGCTATTTAATGTGTGCAGGCAATAGCACCATGTCGCACAGTGGAGGCATCAGGTTGCAGTCCAAATGTGAAAGTGTGCAGCTATTTGGCCTTGGACAAAGTAGTCATAGATGTGGTTGCACTGACCCCATGGCATAGGTAATCTCTAGCATCTCAGGGGGAAGTGGGTACAATATCATTGCTAGACACCAACAACTTAGCACACAGAGCACCCATAGGAAAGAGCACCTTTGTTCTACCACAGTGTTTGCACACTATGCGTAGTTTGATCCATGAACCAGATGATCCCACACGTGACACACATACAAAACACGTGCAAGCAGTGACAATATGTCAACTATACCCATCACACAGACAACTGCATTCACTGTTTATTTTTTGGTTTTGGGATGTGCGGTTCATGTTAATATTGACAAAGTATAGGTCTTGCTTTAAAAAAAAATGATGCTACACCATTCAGCTTGAAAAATGTCTCCCGCCGCGTATATTAAAAATGACGCTCTCCCGTGGAAGCGCAATATCAACATTATTTAACTGAAGGCCTTACAATGGAAAACAGATGCAATGAGCGCTAGCGTGAAAAAAACCATGCATAGCTGAAAACGTGCCGCATCTGCCCAGGACGTGAAGTAATGGAATTAGGAAAGTGATGTAATGGATTCTACATGCTGCACACCAGGAACTGTAAAGTTACTTTCACTTTAACAATCAGTCACAGTTTTACTGTCTGCGCTTGGGAGTGATGGTGTTTGGATTGTGATGGAGAGTGGTTTTGGAGACTGAGGAGTTTGTGCGTTGTCTGCTGTCCCCGTTGTGTGCATTTAGTCCTATTTTGTGTGTTTTTGTTGTATATTGTTGTTTATTGTCCTGTAAAGTGTTTGGTGTTTGTCTTTTGGGGTAACCTTTGTAAAAGGGGTATTAGGGTGTTTTTTGGGGGGTTTGTAGTGGTAGGATTGTTGTTTGTGGGTGGGCTCTTGCTGGGGCAGAGACGTAGTTGGCCTATGAATTCACAGGAGTTGGGTACTTTCCTGTGGCTGGTCCGCCATTACCTCTGAAATATGTTAGCACGTGGGGTCCGTGTGATTCAGGCCTACCCTGTCAAGGTCCGGAAGCAGATGTGAGAGAGCATCAGGCAACAAACGCAGCGCATCCATGGCGTGGACCGTGACAACCCACAATGAAAGCATCGCTGGGCAGATGTGGTTGGCAGGGAGTCCAACCTCCTGCAGTACGTGGGCCTTGAAGTTGGTGGACTAACATTTAAATACACATAATGTTTCTGCTGTCTTATGTTTCTCATTTACCCATTGATGCTTTTAGGAACCATTAAGTATGGCTCACAATAATCTTTTGCGCTAATTAGTCATGTTCCCATGCAAAAGGGGCAAATGCAATGACTATAGTGCAGGAATAATATGTGCACCAGTGCTATTTGTGCCCCACACTATTGTCACTATTACCGTAGGTGAGAGAGAGATGAGTCCCAGAGAAGCATGGAGTTGATGTACATTGCCATAGCCTGTCCTGACAACTCATGCGATGACATGGCTGGTAGTGCAGATGTGCTCCAAAGCTGTTAATTCCTCAGCAGGCATTTTTCATGTCTAGTTCTGATGGTGCATTACAGAACCCATGCCATACATAAAGAGGCTTATTTACAAGTCCCTTGCACAACTGGTATTTCACTTCAAACAATGTCAAAATGTATGCTGAGGCTGCGCTAGAACCTTGTAAAGAAGCCCCATAGTTATGGGCCAATTATACAACTCAGGGGAGGTATGCCAAGGAGTATATCATCAATGAGGCCTGCCATGGCTTACACTGCCTAGCTCATCTCTGAATGTTATGTTCCATGCATCCCTAAGCAGTTTACAACATATAAGTGTACAATAACATGCACTCAGCAGCACTGACAGGTAGCGTACACAAGTTACTTAGTGGACAAGTATGTATGAATTGAGATGTATGTAGCTCACTCATTTACTGGTGCCTGCTTTTCAGAGGTCCTCAGGATACCATCACTTTACTGAGTGTGGTATGTTAATTGTGAAGGTGCACAGCATCATCCAAGTCAGCTACCATTGTTGGCAATTTAGCACAATCATGTGCATCACTACCTAAATACACAAGTGCATGTGTAAGACATTCACATGTATGTTTGACTCAGCCAGCCTTATCATTGTGTATCATCCAGGCATGTCAAGTGTGTCATCTGAACACTTACAAACTGAAAAGCTACATTGCCAATAGCTTTGCATATGTACTGTGCTGTTGCTGCTTATCATATATGTGTAATAAGTCAAACGATGTGCCTTACGTGTTATGTCTTGCAGCTGGACACCGGCTTACACAGAACCTGAGATGGCCAACTTAAAGGCACTCACAGGTGAAGTTCTGTTTGATTATCTGTGCTATACGTTTAGTGCAAGGAGTGAATGTCATGTCAGATGATTTGGGAATTGTCAGATTCATTGTGCATCCTTCTCACAATTGACCTTTTGGAATGTGAGAAATAAGCCATGCAAAGTTGTGGTGACGTGCTGCATGTCTATCAGCCTCTGACTACTATCTAGGGGTGCACAGACAGAATATTGAGTTGTTAATGTCGACCTACCATAATATCGAGTTGTAAATATCGTAGTGCAAGAATATCGACTGCAAGAATATCGTGGTCCAGAATATCGACAGTAAGGTAAGAAATACCGTTTTTCTTAATATCGAAGTCAGTAATATCGTTAGTAAAAATATTGTTGTTTATAATATCGATTTTTATATTAGTGTGATGTATTTTAGTATGTATTATAAAAGTATGTGATTTACATTTTTGTATAAGTATTGCTTTTTTATGTATGTGTGAATTTTTTTTATGTTAATTAAATTTTGTGGTTTAGTTCCGTAGCGGGTTGTGGGTTTATAGGGGAATAGGGTGGGAAGTAATTTAATTATAATACATTGAATATTAATTTTATTTGAAATATATTTTGCGTTTTAGTTCCGTAGCGGGTTGTGGGATTATAGGGGAATAGGGTGGGAAGTCATTTAATTATAATAAGGCAATTAATAATTGTTATTTATTAGTATTTTTAAATAATTATTTAATTAATTAATTATTAATTGGTTGTTAATTTTTATTAATTAATTAATTGATAATTATGTTAATTGTTTTATATTTTTTGGAGTGGGTTGTGGATTTATAGGGAGTAGGGTGGGAAGTAATTTGATTTTAATAAGGTAATTAATAATTATTTATTCATACTTATAAATAATTTTTATTAATTAATTATTAATTGGTTATTAATTATTATTATTTAATTAATTGATAATTATGTTAATTGTGTTATGTTTTTGGGGCAAGTTGTGGGTTTATAGGGAATAGGGTAGAAAGTAATTTAATTTTTATTAATTAATATTTTTATTAATCAATATTTATGTATTTAATATTTTATAATCTTAATTGTTGTAAATAATGTATTATTAATTAGTTATTAATTGGTTATTAATTTTTATTTATTTATTGTTAATTGTGTCATTTTTGTAGCAGCGTGTTGTGGGTTGATAGGGAGTAGGGTGGGAAGTAATTTAATTTTAATACATTTTTCAATATTTTTTATAAAATATTTATTTAATTTTGTTTCATAGTGTTAATTGTGTGAATTAATTTATTAATAATTGTTTATAAATTGCTTAACTGTTATTAATTGAGTAATTAATTGTTAATTAATGATGTTAATTGGGTCATGTTTTACGGTATTGGGGTGTCATTTATAGGGGAATATGGTGTGAGGTAAATTATTTTTAATTAATTAAGAGTTTGTTAATTAATGCTAATTAATTTGCTGGAGTGGGAATAGTGAATTGGTCCCCTCCGCTATCCAACACTTTTCCTACTGTTGCACTTGTTGGAGTGGGAATAGTAAATTATTCCCCTCCGCTATCCAACCCTTTCCCTACTGTTGCACTTGCTGGAGTGGGAATAGTAATTTTTACCCCTCCGCTATCCAACACTTTCCCTACTGTTGCAATTGCTAGAGTGGGAATAGTAAATTATTCCCTTCTGCTATCCAACACTTTCCCTACTGTTGCACTTGCTGGAGTGGGAATAGTAATTTTTACCCCTCCGCTATCCAACACTTTCCCTACTGTTGCAATTGCTGGAGTGGGAATAGTAAATTATTCCCTTCCGCTATCCAACACTTTCCCTACTGTTGCACTTGCTGGAGTGGGAATAGTAATTTTTACCCCTCCGCTATCCAACACTTTCCCTACTGTTGCACTGTCTGGAGTTGGAATAGTAAATTATTCCCCTCCGCTATCCAACACTTTCCCTACTGTTGCACGTGCTGGAGTGGGAATAGTAAATTATTCCCCTCCGCTATCCAGAACTTTCCCTACTGTTACACTAGCTGGAGTGGGAATAGTAATTTTTACCCCTCTGCTATCCAACACTTTCCCTACTGTTGCACTCTCTGGAGTGGGAATAGTAATTTTACCCCTCCGCTATCCAACACTTTCCCTACTGTTGCACTCACTGGAGTGGGAATAGTAATTTTACCCCTACGCTATCCAACACTTTCCCTACTGTTGTACTTACTGGAGTGGGAATAGTAATTTTTACTCCTCCGCTATCCAACACTTTCCCTACTGTTGCACTCTCTGGAGTGGAAATAGTAATTTTTACCCCTACGCTATCCAACACTTTCCCTATTGTTGCACTCACTGGAGTGGGAATAGTAATTTTTTACCCTTCGCTATCCAACACTTTCCCTACTGTTGCACTCACTGGAGTGGGAATAGTAATTTTTACCCCTCTGCTATCCAACACTTTCCCTACTGTTGCACTCTCTGGAATGGGAATAGTAATTTTTACTCCTCCGCTATCCAACACTTTCCCTACTGTTGCACTATCTGGAGTGGGAATAGTAATTTTATCCCCTCCGCTATCCAACACTTTCCCTACTGTTGCACTCCCTGGAGTTGGAATAGTAAATTATTCCCCTCCGCTATCCAACACTTTCCCTACTGTTGCACGTGCTGGAGTGGGAATAGTAAATTATTCCCCTCCGCTATCCAGCACTTTCCCTACTGTTACACTTGCTGGAGTGGGAATAGTAATTTTTACCCCTCTGCTATCCAACACTTTCCCTACTGTTGCACTCTCTGGAGTGGGAATAGTAATTTTTACCCCTACGCTATCCAACACTTTCCCTACTGTTGCACTCACTGGAGTGGGAATAGTAATTTTTACCCCTCCGCTATCCAACACTTTCCCTACTGTTTCACTCCCTGGAGTTGGAATAGTAAATTAGTCCCCTCCGCTATCCAACACTTTCCCTACTGTTGCACTCCCTGGCGTTGGAATAGTAAATTATTCCCCTCCGCTATCCAACACTTTCCCTACTGTTGCACTCACTGGAGTGGGAATAGTAATTTTTACCCCTACGCTATCCAACACTTTCCCTACTGTTGTACTTACTGGAGTGGGAATAGTAATTTTTACCCCTACGCTATCCAACACTTTCCCTACAGTTGCACTCACTGGAGTGGGAATAGTAATTTTTTACTCTTCGCTATCCAACACTTTCCCTACTGTTCCACTCACTGGAGTGGGAATAGTAATTTTTACCCCTCCGCTATCCAACACTTTCCCTACTGTTGCACTCTTTGGAGTGGGAATAGTATTTTTTACTCCTCCGCTATACAACACTTTCCCTACTGTTGCACTCTCTGGAGTGGGAATAGTAAATTTATCCCCTCCGCTATCCAACATTTTCTTTACTGTTTCAGTTAATGTAGTGTAAACTGTATTTTAAAAAGATTACAATTATTTTAATATTTTAATTTATTATATATATATTTTAGCTTATTTTTATGTTATTGGTGTATGTGTATATATATGTATTTATAATTTTTAATGTTTCTAACAATTTATAATTTATTAAAATAATTTTTTATCAATATTATTAAGTAAATGTATATATTATATTTTATATATATGTATGTTTAATTTATTTTTACATTATATGTATTACTTATAATTTTAAACATTTTCTAATAATTCTAACTATTTTTTTTAAATTATATCTATTATTTCCTTTATTTTACCTTGTTAATTAAACATTTAAAAAAAAACGATCTTTTTAACAACGATATTTTTGTGTCGATATTTTTGTACTTACCATTATGTAGATAGGACTTCGATATTCTGGACAACGATATTTTTGTGTCGATATTTTTGTAGCTCGATATTTTGGTAGTTGATATTCTGTCAGTGATTACTATCTAGGAGGAAAGTTTGCCTATCTGGGAAAGACAACATTAAAGTTGTTTGAGAGGGGAGCCATGATCCCAGTGTCAGACAATGCGAATGTATATGGTAGTGGATGCACAAAAGATCTTGATGTGGGTGCGAATGCTACAGTATGCATATCATTTGCACATGCCATGATATTGGGAACATGTAGTCAGCGGTGGCCTGGTCCACTGTTGAGTTGCTACAGGTCAAATATGGGAAGTCTCATTTTTCTCTGTATGAACTGGTGTACATTTCCAGCATCCATTGTCACATGTCATGACTACCAATTGATCTGTATAGGTAGCAATGTGTCCTGATGTGGCTCTTTGCCCTATCAATTACTGAATGCTATGAGGCAAGACATGTCCTATCAACACAAGAAACTTCTGAATGTGTTCAATGCCCATGGCATCAAGGCGATTGCAGGATGCCCAAGGTTTACTACTACACAGTGAAGGTGGAATGTGTACCATTCAATGGGCACCTAGAACGTTTGTTTGCACACATACTTTGCCAGATCAAATTGTGACCATTTCAGTACAATAGTGTTACACTCGCACAGTCTAACAATTGGACATAATTGCAAAAGAAACCCATCAACATCAGATATGCTATGTAGAGGTATGTGTATAGTTAGTCAAAGCAGCAAGATGAATGTAGGGTGTAAGGGCTACTACCTTAGGTGTAATGTTAATTATGAGAGTTCATGATGTTGATTCCTGTTCCTAGTCAGCCTATGAGTGACATATATCCTCATTGTTTCCACAGACAACATGACCCCTGATGAGCTGCGCACCTTCAGCAAGCGTAAGGTGCGCTACCACCACATAAAGCAGGTTGCAAAATCATACAGGGCCATGAAGTGACGTTACCAGGCGGAAAAGGCCCAGGGGCATTGGTCTTTCTTTCCCAGGGGCCCACTAACCACCACCACTAGAAGCTCTGCCAGTCATGGAGGGCCCTCTCAAGCAGCCATTCCCAGCACCTCAACCAGTAGACCTTCACAAACACTGGCACCCGCACTTCAGCTTACAGGAGGACCCTCAAAGTTTGAGAGTGACATGAGGAAGGACATGCCAGACATGAAATTCCGTATGGCTGTGGTAGAAAATAAGGTAGACCAGGCCTTGTCCCTGCTACAGGACATTAAGCAGGCAGTTGGGCAGGGCAAGAGATGAGACCCACAGGGACCCCCTCCTGCCATTCAGCCTGCTTGACAGGCAGACATTTGTGATGGGTAGTTCATAGGGTAGAATAGGTTAGAGTAGTTTTAGTGTAGTGTTAGTGGTATAAGGTTTTTTTTAGGGGTGGGTTGGTTTGTTGTTGGGTAGGGCTACTTTGGGTTGGTTAGGTGTGGGGGTTGATGTGTGTTATATGTAACCCTGGGCGGAGCAGGCGTAGTGCCTCTACGCAAAGTTCCACGGAGTTGGAAAGCAACTCCGTGGGACTTCGCTCCGCTCCGCGCCCTCCCCCCTCCCCAAATAATTAAAAGTTCAACGTAGGGGTTAGCATTGCAGCAGGACGGCGAGGAGGAGGCAGGAGAGCGGCGATGTTCATCAGGAGGCAGCCACGGGGCAGGTAAGTGCCTTTTAATAACTTTTAATTATTTGGGGAGGGTGGAGGGGCCGGCTAAGTACGCTCCGCCACGGAGTCGTAGTTTTGCCTGAACTCCGCGTTCGCAATGGAACGCGGAGTAGACAAAACTACGTAAACTCCACTGGCGGAGCGTAGTTACCCGCCCGGGGTTAGTTATATGTATATAAAAATAAAATACCAAAAAAATATAACTTTTGTAAAAAGAATACCAACAAAATATATGATTGTTTAGATTTCATGTGTAGGTAGTTGATCTTTAGGTGTAGTTTATGTTGTCCTGTGTTAAAATGTGACTTACAAGGGGTGGGGAGGGGGTGATGTTTACAATGTTGTGCTATTTGTGTAGGTTAAGCTAAGCTAAGTTAAGGTTGTTTTAATTATTAGATAGACTAAGTTAGTGTAGGATATGTTAGGATAGGTATTTAGCATATGGTACATAGTTATAGCTATTTATACTTTTATATTTGATCTAGTGTGCTCAGGTAAAGTTTTGGACTTGCGCTAGTCTTAGCTTGCAGTGTCTGGCAACATGTGTGAGTGGGTTTCTTAGCTATGGACAGGGATCTCTCATACTGCCCATGACTTAACATGATCTTACAATCAGACATTGTTGAGCAGTAACACTTGCAACGTGTACTTGTCAACCCAATGTTGTATGTTTGCTAATAACCATGGATGGACCCAACACTTGCGGGGTGACTGATCTCACCACTCACATTCACTGCATGACACCATTTGGACTATATTCTAGCCGCCTTGAGTATGCACTTACTAGTCATCACACAATAGGTGCTTCCAATATTTGTTTCACTCTTACTGCCTAGCACTGTCCCTTACTCTGCTAACACAATGATTTCCCTTTTTAATGGTATGTGGTGTAGTAGCCTCACTGATTAGCCAATGGCAAACCTTGTCCAGACTCATAGAGACACACAACACACAGGTAATATGTATTGGTGCATTTATTTAAAAGTGCTAATGTTGTACGATATCACAGCTAAAGTTGATTGGACAACAAACCCAAAGGATGTTAATAGCCAGTGGATGTCCAGACAGAGTCTTTGTGGGAAACATGTCATGGGACATGTTGTTGTGAGGAATGTTTGAGTCAGGAGGAAGACCGCAATGTCATTAGGGAGGATAGGCCACATCGCCCTGTTTACCTTGAACATTTGTGGACTGACAAAGTCAAAATGAGGATAGTGACGAACACGTTACTTACCTTCAGTAACGATGTATCTGTAAGAGACATATGTTAGCTGTAGATTCCTTACCTTAGAATTTCCCCCAGGCGTCAGTCTATATTCGAAGATTTTTCTTTAGCAGTACCCCTGCGCATCGGTAGGAAGTGTCGGTCGACTCCGCATCTGTCGTCGGGGTCGCCGGGATGACGTCGTGGTGCCTACTTAGACGCCGCCCTTGCGCGCTGACGTCAGTTCTGAAATGACTTTCCACGCCAGATGCGCAGAGCCATGAAAGACACTGACCACTGGCGCGCCACAACTAGGGCCCTGTAAGGGAATCCCTATCCCTAGAAATCAGTTCGCAGAGCGGGTAGGATGGGTGGGGCGTTAAGGAATCTATAATTAACATATGTCTCTTACAGATACATCGTTACCGAAGGTAAGTAACTTGTTCATCTGAAAGAGACAGTTAGTTGTAGATCCCTTGCCTTAGAATAGATATCCCAGCAATACCATCCCCGGAGGAGGGACTGCGAACCAGGTTCACACCAGAAAATCCTAGAGGACCGAACGGGCAAAATACTGCCTGGACAGCCAAGTCCGGAGGGAAGGCTAATGTCTTGTGAACGTGTACATAGATGCACACGTTGATGCATGGCAGATATCAATGAGTGGGACTCCGCGTGCCAATGCAATGGTTGCTGCCGTAGCACTAGTGGAATAAGCACGCAGCACTACTGGAGGATCCTTCTTAGCTAAAGAATAGTGGATCTTTATGCTAAGGACAACCCATCGCGAGATGGTACGTTTTTGAACAGCCCTGCCTCTCTTAGCACCCACATATCCCTGGGTCCGTGGGACAATTCTGTAAATCCATACCTGATATAGCCACTAACTTGGCTAGTACTCCAGATAACTTTACACTATTGGGAGATTTTAATCTTCATTTTGACAGCCCTTCTCAGCTGCCCGCAGCAGAGATAATAAATGACTTTGAAGGCTACCAGTTTCTTCAAAAAGTTGTTTTTCCAACACACACGAAAGGACACCTATTAGATCCCATTTTTTCTAATCTGGAGGACTTAGTAGGAGGGATACCCATTCCAATACCATGGTCAGACCATTTTCTCATTCCATTCACCTGGTCCCCCAATCTTGCCACGCCTCCTATTAAGCCGATTATAAAAAGGTCTCGTCATTGGCCCAAACTCTTGATAGACCAATGGATTTCAGAACTAGAAAAAACTAAGCCAGCTCCCGATCCAGACGCAATAACTGCCAATGAAAATTTTAATAGGTGGATAGAAGGTTCCTTAGACCTAGTCCTCCCTATAAAATCTTCCCAGATGAAAACTGGAATCAATAGAAGGGCATGGTATTCTCCAAAGCTCCGGGCATTGAAGCAAATTTGTAAAAAACTTGAAAGAACCTGGAGGAAGGACTTTTCCCCTAAAAAGACATTAGAATACAGGGAAGCCATCAAACTGTATAAGACAGAAATTAAATCTGCTCAATCGGCCTATTACGAAGAAAAGATTTGCTCGACTGGGAACTCCCCACGCAAGATTTTTCGCATAGCAAAAACCCTGCTCAGAGTCCCCTCGCCCCCTGTGACCTTGGATATCCCAGGTTCACGCTGTGATAAATTAGCAGACTTTTTCCTCAATAAAATACAAGACATCTACACGTCTTTTCCATTGATGGATGGCCAAACATGGGATCCCAGTCCCACAGTTTAGATTCCCTTCTGGAGGCAATTCCCCCGATGAATCTTGAGGTGCTTGATAGCATCTCCTCAAAGGTAAAGAGTGGCTCGCCCAGAGACTCAGCACCTCTTCTCATCCTGAAACAAGCAGCCACAACCATCTCCCCTACTTTATTGGAACTGATCAATGCCTCACTTGCCACCGGAGTGGTCCCCCCTCCTTGGAAGAAAGTGATGGTGAAGGCACTCCTAAAAACGCCTAACCTTGACCCTGACTCCCTGGGAAACTATCGCCCCATTTCACTTCTCCCAGGGATCAGTAAAATAGCTGAAAAATACGTTAATTCTGTGCTGTCTGCCTTCTTAGAGACCCACAACCTCCTCCATCCGTCACAGACTGGCTTCCGACCACTTCAAGGAACTGAAACGGCCCTACTATCTGTAGTCGAAGAGTCTAGGCAAATCCTGGACGCTGGAGGTACTACTGTCATCATTCTTTTAGACCTCAGTGCTGCCTTCGACACGGTCAATCATCAAATCTTGGCCCACAGACTCACAAGATTGGGGGTGACCGGGGTCGCGTTGACTTGGCTGCAGTCCTTCCTGGATGATAGATTCTTCTAGGTTTTCGAAGCTGATGTGACCTCAAAACAGATGCCTCTCCGCTGCGGAGTGCCTCAGGGATCATCCCTGAGTCCCACCCTATTTAACATTTACTTGAGTCCTTTAGCGGAGATCGTACTGCCTTTTGGGGTACACATAGTGACATATGCAGATGATACACAACTCGTGGTGGGACTCAACCCAGCCTCTCTCCCTGCTTGAAAGAGGTAGCCAAATGGATGAATGCCTCTTTCTTGAAATTGAATGGAGAAAAAACTGAGATGTTGATTTTGGGGAATCTGTCTCTATTTAATCCCAATATAATGTGGCCAGCTGACCTGGGCCCTGTTCCTGCCCCCAAGACCCAAATAAAAAGCCAGGGTGTTTGGCTGGATCGTGACATGACTTTCAAGGTCCAGGCACGTCATGTGGCGGCTTCATGCTATGGCATCTTAAAGATGCTCCGCAAAGTACTCCCACTCCTCCCCTTCCAGGCCAGGAAGATCATGGTTCAGGCACTCATTCTATCACGTCTGGACTATGGGAATGCCCTTTATCTCGGGGCCCCATGCTCTACCCTCACAAAACTTCAGACAGCCCAAAATTGGGCAGCCAGAATCCTTCTGGATATTCCGAAGTGCCAATCGGCAAAATCCGCCCTGAAATCTCTCCACTGGTTACCCATTAGGGAGAGAGTTCTTTTCAAGGCTATGTGCATAGTACATAAGTCCTTAGCCGGAAAGGGCCCTCCTATCAACCATTCTATTGTCTGGCCCTATTGTGCGAACAAACTCCTCCGATCAGACGATCTACAACTTGCTGTAGTTCCTAGGATTCGGAAAGCTAGAAGCGGGGGACGTCTGTTCTCATACAATGCCGCTAAATACCGGAACACCCTCCCTCTTCACTTGCGCAAGGAACCCAATCACCTTGCCTTTCGAAAGTTGTTGAAAACATGGCTCTTCCCTTAGTTTGGATGGTTTTTTGTTGCCTGCTGCTATCAGCGCTGGGATGCCCTCAGGTAGCCATGCACTCAATAAATGTATTTTTCATTTCATTTCATTTCATATCCAATAAAGAGTTGATATTCCACCCGGAAGTCTTTAGTGCAGTCAAGGTAGAATGACAGCGCCCGTTTAGGGTCCAGACGGTGGAGTCTCTCCTCCTCCTTGGAAGGGTGCAGAGGTGGGATAAAGGTAGGTAAAGTGATGTATTGACCTTTATGAAAACGTGTAACCACTTTAGGAAGGAACGAAGGTCTCGTTCTAAGCACCACTTTGTTCTGGATGCACAGAGAAGAAAGGGGGCTTGGAAGACAGAGCTTGAAGCTCACTCACCCTATGATCAGAGGTGATGGCCACAAGGAAGGCAGTTTTTAGAGTAAGAAGCCTGAGAGGACAGTTATGAAGAGGCTCGAAGGGAGCACACATAAAGTATGTAAGAACATGATTCAAGTCCCACTGGGGCATTACGAAAGGAGATTAAGGGCGTTACTCATCTGTTCCCTCCAAGAACATATTAACAATAGGAGACTTGAATAAGGATGGCTGATCTGGCAACCGAAGGAAGGCAGAGATAGCTGGAAGATAACCTTTCAGAGTGTCCAGAGCGGAGCCCTGCTGGGCCAAAGAAAGTATATACAAAAGGACCTCAGAAAGAGGGGCAGAAAGGGGATCCACAGCCTTTGCTGTGCACTATGCCACAAACCTGTTCCATCTACAGGCGTGTACCGATTTAGTGGAGGGACGCCTGGCTGCCAATATAACATAGCTTTTGACCTTCCGCCCGAAGTCTGCAATCAACTGTCGCCGCTCAATCTCCAAGCAAGGAGGTGGAGACTGGACAGTTTTGGTTAAAGAACCTTCCCCTGCTGCTGTGACCGATCAGACTGCCCCTTCGGGAGGATCTTCTGAGGATCGATGGCCATGCTCAGAAGCTCGAGGTACCAGACTCTTCATGCCCAGTCCGGAGCCACAAGAATAACTTGAGACCGTCGCGCTTGATCTTCTTGAGCACTTGGGGCAGAAGTGGAACAGGCGGAAAGGCACACAGGAGGCCGCAGTTTCACTCATGACGAATAGCATCACCGGCGAGTGCCGCCTTGGAAACTCCAACGCGCAATACTGCTGACATTGTGTGTTCTCTTCGGTGGCAAACAGATCTAACCAAGGCTCTCCCCATTCTGAAAGAGACCATGCGCCACCTCCGGATGGCGACGCCATTTGTGATTGACCTGGCACCGACGGCTGAGTTCGTACACTCTGGCGTTCAGAGAACCAGCCAGGTGTTGAACCACCAGGCTTATGCCCTGATGTTCCAGCCATATCCAGAGGCTAAGAGCCTCCTGACAAAGGGTCCACGACCCCACCGCCCTGTTTGTTGCTGTACCACATGACTGTGGTGTTGTCCGTGAACACCTGCACCACTTTCCTTTAGGCACTGAAGGCATTCCTTCCCACTCTCAGTCTGATCGCCCGGAGTTCCAATAGGTTGATATGAAGCCAGGACTCTGCCGGAGACCAGACGCTCTGATCTCCGCCTCTCCCAGATGGCCTCCTCATCCCAGGAGTGACGCATCTGTCACTACCATTAGATCTGGTTGGGGAAGGGATAGGGATCAGCCTCTGACCCAATCTTGGTTCGTTAACCACTGCTGCAGCTGTGTCACAGTCCCCTCTGAGATCTGGGCATACTCTGAAAGAATCCCCTGATGCTGCGCCCACTGGAACTTCAGGTCTCACTGCAGAGCCCGCATATGCTACCTGGCATGATCTACCAGCAGGATGCAGGAGGCCATGAGGCCCAGCAGTCTCTGAGTCATTCTTACCGAAACCCAGTATACATCGGTATCATAGCCCAAATATCCCAGACTCGCTGTTCGGGAGGAAAGGCCCGAAATTGCACCATGTCCAGAACAGCTCCA
Organism: Calotriton arnoldi; assembly: GCA_963921515.1. Lineage (NCBI taxonomy): Eukaryota > Metazoa > Chordata > Amphibia > Caudata > Salamandridae > Calotriton > Calotriton arnoldi. Next base: position 3,107,369 of record CAWUFW010001103.1, on the reverse strand, counting down.
ACGAAGGGGAGCGTTTGAGAAGGAGTCAGGTGTGACTTCAGCACGTTCCCAGCGAATGCAGGAGGTCCGCCGTAGTCAGGAAACAGCCATTACAACGAATTCAGTATCACGCATGCCATTACAACGCATGGCATTACAACACATGTGCCTTTACCATTCATGCCTTTACAACGAAATTCGTTGTAAAGGCATATGTGTTTTAAATGTAAGTATAAGGTAAGTATAGGGTTTAGGGTGGGTTTGGGATTTGGGGTGTTGGGGTAATTTTAGGGTTCAGGGTGGGTTTGGGTTTTGGGGTGCCCAGGGTAATTTTAGGGTTCAGGGTGGGTATGGGTTTTGGGGTGTAGGGGTAATTTTAGGGTTCAGGGTGGGTTGTGTTTTGGGGTGCTGTTAGAAATGGGATCTCTAGTTGGCAAGGGCTTGCACCTTTGTCCAAGTAGGGACCCTTCTTCCTAGTCAGGGTAAGGGTTGTTACACTCGTGAAGTAACCCCTGCTCACCCTCGTGGTAGCTTGGCACGAGCAGTCAGGCTTAATTCAGAGGCAGTGTGTAAAGCATTTGCACATAACCAACAGTAATACAGTGTAAGCACTACAAACGGACACCACACCAGTTTAGAAAAATAACCAATATTTTATATACTCAAGACAAGACCAATTACGACAAAAATCCACAATACGATACTTTAAGAATGAATACTTGATACGTTAACTTCTTCTTTGCAGGAATAGCACAAAAGCAAAGTTCGTACGAGTCGGTAGCTCCGTCCGAGCCTACCGTGATGCTGAAAACCACAGAGTCTAACAGTTCCAGCCGACCGCGTCGATACGGGCCAGCAGAGTCGTGAACAGACTCGGTTACAGTACCTTTCTCGTTGTGGCTGGTACGGAGTGTACGAGCCGGTTGGCGTTCGTCGCGGTTGCGGTGCAAGATGGAGCGATGCAAGGTGCGGTGTCCCTCGATGCGGTGCAGGCAGCGGCTCGATGAGCGTCGTGCAGACGGAGTCGGTGAGTCCAAGGCGTGCGATGCAGGGGCGAGACGATGCTCGATGCGGTGCTGACAGGTTGCGATGCAGGCGACCTAGCCGGGTGCGGGAGCTGGCGTCGGACAGCGGTGCGAGTCGGAGCGGTGCGTCGCAGACGTGCGAGCGGTGCCCCAAATGCGGTGCGGTCTCGACTCTTGAGCCAGTTGCAGCGACAGTGTCGGTCTGGTCCGGCTGGCCCAGTGAAGCGATGCGATGCGAACTGCGGTGCCCACAGGTCACGGTGCAAGCAGCGGCTCGATGTTGGCGGCGTCGGACGTCGCCCACGGTGAGACCAGGGTTGCGATGCGAAGCGGGGCGATGCGGTCTGCGGTGCAAACAGGTCACCGGCCAGGGATGGATTCGGTTGACGGAGTCGGTTGCAGTTCCCTTCCTCTGTGGCAACTGAAACAGCGTTCCAGCAGCGGTACCCAGAGGCTTGTGAAGTCTTTGTAGTCCCTGAGACTTCTTAACAGGAGGCCAGCTCGGTTCCTGGCCCTTGGAGATACTCAGCACAAGTTTGTAGAAAGTTCAGTCCAGTCCTTTCACTGCCCAAGACAGAAGCAGCCACTGCAGGCCAACCCAACAAAGCAACAACACAGCAAAGGGCAGTACTCCTCCTGGCAGCTCTTCCAGCTCTTCGTCTTGGCAGGTTCCTTGATTCCAGCGAGATCTAAATTCATGGGGTCAGGGCCCCAATATTTATATCCCAAATTCCTTTGTTCTCTGAAGGCAGAGAGGCCTTCGCCTAGTCCAAACCAGTTCTGGAGCACTTTGTTGACAAGTCTCAGTCCCTTCTTTCAGTGAGTAGGCCAGGGACATCAGACGCACCACAGGAGGTGGAGCCAGCATTGTGGAGGGAAGGCACTGTCCTATTCAGGGCCCAGGTGCGACCCCTCCCACCCATCTACAGGTCGATCTGGCTATTCAGCCCTGCGCTGACTCACCCTGTCTCCTGGCATCCCCCAGCCCCTGTCACTCACATTCCAGACACGGAATACACAACCTCGCAGAGGCAGGCTTGGATGGTTAGACAAGAAAATACCCACTTTCTAAAAGTGGTATTTTCAAACACAGAATGTTAAAACCAACCTTACTAAAAGCTGCATTTTATCATTCTGAGTCCAGGCATACTAAACTCGAATTTCTACCATGTTCCCGGGGTCAGTTAGGATTATATACTGTAATAATCAAAACCGCCCGTTCTGGCCTAGGGGAACAGGTAGCCTTGCAATAGTGAAAAACGAACTAGGCTGTAATTCACTATCAGGACATGCCGCACACACCCGGGCATGTCCTACCTTTCGCATACACCGCACCCTGCCCACAGGGGTACCTTGGGCCTACCTTAGGGGTGACTAACATGCAGCAAAGGGAAGGTTTAGGGACTTGCAAGTGTGTGCACTTGCCAAGTCGACATGGCAGCCCCAGGCTGCGCACAGGCTCTGCGATGGCAGGCCCGAGTTACACTTTACGGGCTGTTTGCGTGGGAGGCACAATCCAGTGCTGCAGCCCACCAACAGCATTTGGTCTATAGGCCCTGGCACTCGCAGTGCACTTTACAAGGGACTGACACATAAACCAAATAGGCCAATCATGGAAACACCAATCCATAACACATTTTATACAGGAGCACTTGCACTTTCCCACTGGACCGCAGTGAGGAAAGTGCGCAGAATCATCACACCAGCAAAAACAGAGTCAAAACCGGGAGGTCAGAAAGCAAAAAGTCAGGGGAAACACGCCAAAAGATGCCAAGTCTAACACATGTCCCCTCCAGCTGAAAGTAGGGAGAACTACCCAACCCCATTGGAGTTCTCTTCACTAAGACGGAAGAACCTGGACAGACCATCTGCGTTGGCGTGTTCTGTACCAGGACGGTGTTCCACCGTAAAGTCCATTCCCTGTAGGGAGATGGCCCACCTCAGCAGTTTTGGATTCTCGCCCCTCATTTGCATCAACCATCTGAGGGGCCTGTGGTCTGTCTGAACCCGGAAGTGAGTCCCAAACAGGTATGGTCTCAACTTCTTCAGCGCCCAGACCACAGCAAAAGCTTCCCTTTCTATGGCACTCCACCTCTGTTCCCTGGGAAGTAGTCTCCTGCTAAGGAAGACTACAGGCTGATCCAGGCCCTCTTCGTTCAGTTGTGAGAGCACCGCTCCCACACCATGCTCTGAAGCGTCAGTCTGCACGACAAATTCTTTGGAGAAGTCAGGTGCCTTGAGCACGGGCGCCGTGCACATGGCTGCCTTCCAGGGCATCAAACGCTTTCTGGCAGGACTCAGTCCAGATCACTTTCCTGGGCTGCCTCTTAGAGGTCAGCTCTGTTAAGGGGGCCACGATGGTGCCATAGCCCTTAACAAATCTCCTATAATAACCGGTGAGACCTAAGAAGGCTCTCACCTCTGTCTGGGTCTTGGGGGCTCCCAAGCCAGAATGGTGTCAATCTTGGGTTGTAGGGGCGCCACCTGGCCGCTTCCTACCTGGTGTCCCAAGTATACCACAGAACCCTGCCCGATCTGGCACTTACTGGCCTTGATCGTGAGGCCTGCACCTTGCAGAGCCCTCAACACTTTCTCAAGGTGCTGTAAATGTTCTTCCCAGCTGGAACTGAACACAGCAATGTCATCCAGGTAGGCGGCACTGAAATCCTCCAGCCCAGCCAACACCTGATTGACCAACCTCTGAAAGGTGGCAGGGGCATTCTTCAACCCAAAGGGCATCACCCGGAATTGGTAATGACCTTCTGGGGTTGAGAATGCTGATCTCTCCTTGGCCCCATCGGTTAAGGCAATCTGCCAGTACCCAGACGTTAAATCAAACGTGCTGAGGAACCGGGCAGCTCCCAACCGATCAATGAGCTCATCAGCTCTGGGGATGGGGTGTGCGTCAGTCCTGGTGACGGCATTGAGCCCACGGTAGTCCACACAAAACCGGAGTTATGGAGTGGCACCGGGCGTCGCGGCCTTTGGGACCAAGACCACTGGGCTGGCCCAAGGACTGTGGGAGGGCTCAATCACCCCTAACGCCAACATCTTAGAGACCTCCTCCTTGATGCTGGCTCTGACCCGGTCAGTCAACCTGTAAATCTTGTGCTTCACAGGATGGCTGTCACCGGTGTCCACGTCATGGGTACACCAGTGAGTAACACCGGGAGTCAGAGAGAACAGTGGGGCGAACTGTCCCAACAACTGGCGGCAGTCCCCTGCTGTTCCTGAGTCAGAGTAGGGAGAGGATCACACCCTCTACTGACCCATCATGCTCCTTGGTAGACAGGAGGTCCGGGAGAGGCTCACTCTCCTCTTCCACCCCATCATCTGTCGCCAAGAGCATACTCACTTCGGACCTCTCGAAGTGGGGCTTGAGGCGGTTCACGTGAAGGACCCTCAAAGGGTTCCTGGAGCCTGCAAATCCACCAGGTAGGTGACGTCACTTTTGCGCTCCTTTACCTCATATGGCCCAGTCCACTTGTCCTGCAAGGCACAAGGTGCCACTGGGGCCATGACCCACACTTTTTGCCCAGGTTGAAATTCGACCAGAGTGGCGTTCTGGTCATACCATCTCTTCATTTCTTCCTGGCTTGCTTCTAGGTTCGCCTGAGCGAGTTTCCTGAAGCGGGCAGTTTGGTTTCTAAAGGCCAGCATGTAGCTAAATACATCCTGGGGAGTTTTCCTGGGAGCTGCCTCCCAGCCTTCCTTTACCAAACTCAGAGGTCCTCTGACAGGGTGGCCATACAGGAGCTCAAAGGGGCTGTACCCAAGAGACTTCTGAGGCACCTCCCTGTACGCAAAGAGTAGGCATGGCAAGAGGACGTCCCACTTACGCCTCATGGGTTCTGTTAGACCCTTGATCATGCCTTTCAAGGTCTGGTTGAATCTCTCCACCAGACCGTTTCCTTGTGGGTGGTAAGGAGTGGTGAACTTGTAGGTTACACCACACTCCTTCCACAGGGATGTCATATACTTCGATATGAAATTGGTCCCCTATCGGAAACCACCTCTCTGGGGAATCCCACACGGGAAAAGATCCCCATTAACGCCCGGCCCACCACTGGCGCCGTCGTTGTCCTGAGAGGGATTGCCTCCGGGTACCGGGTGGCATGGTCCACCAAGACCAGGATGTACCTGTTGCCCATGGCTGTCTTGGGATCCAGTGGCCCCACAATATCCATCCCTACCCTTTCAAAGGGTGTTCCAACAACCGGAAAAGGTTGGAGAGGAGCTTTGACCTTCCTCCCACTCTTACCACTTGCCTGGCAAGTTTGGCAAGACCTACAGTGTGCATCTGACTGCCTTCGCATTTGGGGCCAAAAGAAGTGGGTGACAAGCCTGTCAAAGGTCTTGTCCTGCCGCAAATGTCCTGCCAAAGGCACGTCATGAGCCAGACCCAGTAGGAAGGTCCTGAAGCGCTGGGGTACCACCAGCACACGGGCTGACCCAGGCTCAGCAACCTTAGGCTCACTGTATAGGAGACCACTCTCCCAGTAGATCAGATGTGACCCGGACTGATTACCAGCTGCCTGGTCTGCAGCCTGCCGCCGCAGACCCTCCAGAGTAGGGCACTCGCTCTGCTCCCTGCAGAACTCCTCCTGGTGGGACCCCCTTCTTGCTGCCAATGGGTCAGCTCAGAGATGTCTCCCAGTTCGGCTACCTGCTCCCTGTAGGCACCGGGCGTCCCCTCGAGGTCCGCCTCCTCCCGGTCCGTGGGAACTTCGGGGCCGGTTTCCGCGCCCCCTGCCCTTTCTCTTGGCAGGGACTTGGGCCACTGTTTCAGGCTCCAAGTCCTCTTGATCACCCTTTCTGGCTGCCATTGACCGAGTAGACACGCATGCCCACTCTGGCAACCCAAGCATCTCCAAGTGAGACCTGAGCTCAACCTCCTTCCATGAGGACTGCTCCAGGTCGTTTCCTAGCAGACAATCTACAGGCATGGTAGGGCTCACAACCACCCTTAAGGGACCTGAGACCCCCCCATTCAAAGGGAACCTGCGCCACCATACATTGGCGCTCTGAGTTGTCGACAGCAACTACTTGGTGGAATGCTCCTGGGACTACTTGCTTCTCAGACACCAGGTGACACCGGACTGAGGTCACACTGGCTCCAGTATCTCTGAGAGCCTCTACCCTGTTCCCATTGATGGTCACCCAGGTGCTATATTTCTTTGTGTTAGGGGGCACCTGGTTTCCTGGGACCATCTCACTGTCCCCGAGTGAGACAAGGGTCATTTCTGCGGGATCCCCACCCTCCTGTGGGCACCCCTCCTCCCCAAGCGCTACACTAGCCAACACTTTGGACTGTCCACCGGTGGGTGGCTGTGTCCCCTTCGGGCACTTGGGGTCCCCCTTAAAGTGACCTACCTGGTCACATGCATAACACTTGCGGGGCCGGTCTCAACAGGCTTCCCTGTAGAGACCCCTTTCTTCTTATCACCGGGGGCTGGGAACCTTTACCCTGGGTACTAGTTTGGGGCCCTTTAGAGAACTCCTGTGCTTTACCCTTGTCCCCCCCACCTTTCTGCTGGGGACCCTGCCCACCTTTGGCTGAGTCTCCCCAAACGCTTTCTTGTGGACCCTGGTACTCACCCAGCGGTCCGCTTCCATAGCAAGCTTCCTGGGGTCAGTTAGCTTACTATCAACTAGGTACTGGCGCAGATCTGCAAAACATAGACTAGACAAGTGCTCCCATGCAATCAAGTTGTAGAGCCCCTGAAAATCTGTTACACTACTGCCCTTCACCCAACCATCCAGAGACCTGCAGAACACATCCACACATTCCAACCAAGTGTTGACATCAGACTTCTTACTGGACCTGAACTGATCCCTGTACTTTTCAGGAGTAAGACCATACTTCGTGAGAAGGGCATCCTTCATGTCAGCATAGGTGAGGTGATACCCCTTACCCAAAGCTATCAGAGCATCCCTTGCTTCTTCCGGGAAAAGTGGCCACAATCCTGCTCCCCAATTCTCCTCAGGGACCCCATTCATGTGTATGGCTGCCTCATAACCCTGGAACCACCTTTGTATGTCATCCCCCTTCTTGAACTCCTTGCCTACGTTCTTGGGAATGTGCACAATCCTGTCTGCCTTTCTGGACGAATTGCTGCCACCATCTGAGCCTGACTTACTTCTAAGTTCTAGCTCCTTTAGTTCTCTCTCATGCTCTAAGAGCATCTTCCTCTCCTCTATGGCCAATCTCTTCTCCTCCCGCTCACTCTCCAATCTGAGCTTCTGCAGCTCAAACTGCCTTGCCTCCCGCCTGTCCTCCAGCTCCTCTGGGGACAGACTGCTGCTGCCTGACCTGGCGGGTTCCCCCTACCCAAAAGCACATCCACCCTGGAAATAGGCTCCTCCGCCTCCTCACTGAGATCACCAGGCTGCCCATTGGCATGTCTGGCTGCTACCCAGGCCCTCAGCGCCTTCTGTAGCTCCTCCTTCCTTGTGAGGCCTTTAATTTGGACTTTCAAGTTTTTACAAATCGCTCGTAACTCCTTTACGGCGTAGGATTCCAACCTGTCCTCCTCAAAGATAACTTCCAGAGATGCAACGGATGATGCAATTGATTCAGGCATGACAAAAGTCGTGAGTTGAAAACTGGCAAGATCAAAAATAGGCCAAAAGAAAAAGAACCAGTATGTGGTACGTAATGGTCTGCGATATGGTAGTAGTGCACACCAATCACTGTAAGTCAAGTGCAAACACAAGTCCTATCCTCACCGCTGACAACCAATGTTAGAAATGGGATCTCTAGTTGGCAAGGGCTTGCACCTTTGTCCAAGTAGGGACCCTTCTTCCTAGTCAGGGTAAGGGTTGTTACACTCGTGAAGTAACCCCTGCTCACCCTCGTGGTAGCTTGGCACGAGCAGTCAGGCTTAATTCAGAGGCAGTGTGTAAAGCATTTGCACATAACCAACAGTAATACAGTGTAAGCACTACAAACGGACACCACACCAGTTTAGAAAAATAACCAATATTTTATATACTCAAGACAAGACCAATTACGACAAAAATCCACAATACGATACTTTAAGAATGAATACTTGATACGTTAACTTCTTCTTTGCAGGAATAGCACAAAAGCAAAGTTCGTACGAGTCGGTAGCTCCGTCCGAGCCTACCGTGATGCTGAAAACCACAGAGTCTAACAGTTCCAGCCGACCGCGTTGATACGGGCCAGCAGAGTCGTGAACAGACTCGGTTACAGTACCTTTCTCGTTGTGGCTGGTACGGAGTGTACGAGCCGGTTGGCGTTCGTCGCGGTTGCGGTGCAAGACGGAGCGATGCAAGGTGCGGTGTCCTCGATGCGGTGCAGGCAGCGGCTCGATGAGCGTCGTGCAGACGGAGTCGGTGAGTCCAAGGCGTGCGATGCAGGGCGAGACGATGCTCGATGCGGTGCTGACAGGTTGCGATGCAGGCGACCTAGCCGGGGTGCGGGAGCTGGCGTCGGACAGCGGTGCGAGTCGGAGCGGTGCGTCGCAGACGTGCGAGCGGTGCCCCAAATGCGGTGCGGTCTCGACTCTTGAGCCAGTTGCAGCGACAGTGTCGGTCTGGTCCGGCTGGCCCAGTGAAGCGATGCGATGCGAACTGCGGTGCCCACAGGTCACGGTGCAAGCAGCGGCTCGATGTTGGCGGCGTCGGACGTCGCCCACGGTGAGACCAGGGTTGCGATGCGAAGCGGGGCGATGCGGTCTGCGGTGCAAACAGGTCACCGGCCAGGGATGGATTCGGTTGACGGAGTCGGTTGCAGTTCCCTTCCTCTGTGGCAACTGAAACAGCTGTTCCAGCAGCGGTACCCAGAGGCTTGTGAAGTCTTTGTAGTCCCTGAGACTTCTAACAGGAGGCCAGCTCGGTTCCTGGCCCTTGGAGATACTCAGCACAAGTTTGTAGAAAGTTCAGTCCAGTCCTTTCACTGCCCAAGACAGAAGCAGCCACTGCAGGCCAACCCAACAAAGCAACAACACAGCAAAGGGGCAGTACTCCTCCTGGCAGCTCTTCCAGCTCTTCGTCTTGGCAGGTTCCTTGATTCCAGCGAGATCTAAATTCATGGGGTCAGGGCCCCAATATTTATATCCCAAATTCCTTTGTTCTCTGAAGGCAGAGAGGCCTTCGCCTAGTCCAAACCAGTTCTGGAGCACTTTGTTGACAAGTCTCCGTCCCTTCTTTCAGTGAGTAGGCCAGGGACATCAGACGCACCACAGGAGGTGGAGCCAGCATTGTGGAGGGAAGGCACTGTCCTATTCAGGGCCCAGGTGCGACCCCTCCCACCCATCTACAGGTCGATCTGGCTATTCAGCCCTGCGCTGACTCACCCTGTCTCCTGGCATCCCCCAGCCCCTGTCACTCACATTCCAGACACGGAATACACAACCTCGCAGAGGCAGGCTTGGATGGTTAGACAAGAAAATACCCACTTTCTAAAAGTGGTATTTTCAAACACAGAATGTTAACACCAACCTTACTAAAAGCTGCATTTTATCATTCTGAGTCCAGGCATACTAAACTCGAATTTCTACCATGTTCCCGGGGTCAGTTAGGATTATATACTGTAATAATCAAAACCGCCCGTTCTGGCCTAGGGGGAACAGGTAGCCTGGCAATAGTGAAAAACGAACTAGGCTGTAATTCACTATCAGGACATGCCGCACACACCCAGGCATGTCCTACCTTTCGCATACACCGCACCCTGCCCACAGGGGTACCTTGGGCCTACCTTAGGGGTGACTAACATGCAGCAAAGGGAAGGTTTAGGGACTTGCAAGTGTGTGCACTTGCCAAGTCGACATGGCAGCCCCAGGCTGCGCACAGGCTCTGCGATGGCAGGCCCGAGTTACACTTTACGGGCTGTTTGCGTGGGTGGCACAATCCAGTGCTGCAGCCCACCAACAGCATTTGGTCTATAGGCCCTGGCACTCGCAGTGCACTTTACAAGGGACTGACACATAAACCAAATAGGCCAATCATGGAAACACCAATCCATAACACATTTTATACAGGAGCACTTGCACTTTCCCACTGGACCGCAGTGAGGAAAGTGCGCAGAATCATCACACCAGCAAAAACAGAGTCAAAACCGGGAGGTCAGAAAGCAAAAAGTCAGGGGAAACACGCCAAAAGATGCCAAGTCTAACAGGTGCCCAGGGTAATTTTAGGGTTCAGGGTGGGTTTGGGTTTTGGGGCCGCCTAGAGTAATTTTAGGGTTCAGGGTGGGTTTGGGTTTTGGGGGTGCCAAGGGTAATTTTAGGATTTAGGTTGGGTATGGGGTTTGGAGTACTAAGGGTAATTTTGGGGTTTTAGGGGGTATTAAAAAAACAAACACATATATGCGTATATATACATATATACACATATATACATTCATATATATATATATATATATATATATATATGTATGTATATGTATATATATTTTTTTTTTTGTTATACATATATACATATTGTTCATCAAATTGTCTTGGCTGAAAATGCACTCAACAAAAGACGAATTACAGGATTTTTTTATTTAAAGCAAAACCGGCATTCTTGCATTTGGAGTCATTCCTTCACCTTACACGTTTCGGAGCTGGCTGAAGATGGGCCTGGAACATCGGACTAGGAAGGCTAGGAGGCAGTGGCAGGGGGGAGATGATGGACTGGCCCGCCCGCTGGCTCCCAGACCCACGAGGACGCTGGGTCCCACATCCGCAGCCACGCAGAGGCTCGACAGCTTGCATGTACCGGTGGCTACGCTGGGCCGGATGTGTCTGGGCGCCCCTTCCATAGCCAAGAAACGAACGAATAGCAGACTAGGGAGAACGCAGTGAGGCCCAAAGATCTGGCCGTAGCTGAAGAATCTTTGAAGCGCTCAAGCGCCGAGTCTGCTTTGTCGTCAAAAAGACGACGGTCATCAAAAGGCATGACCATCAAGGTTGACTGGACATCCCCCGAAAAGCCAGATGTCCTCAACCATGCGTAGCGTCTCAGGGCTACCGACGTGGCAATCGTTCTGCCCAGTCAGTCAGTGGTATCCAGTCCACACCTAATAGCAAATTTGGCTGCGTCCCTCCCATCCGCAACTGCCTGGGAGAGAACGGCCTGGGCCTCCTCCGGGCACTGAGGCTGCACCTGCGTGACCGTATCCCAGATGGAATGGGAATAGCGGCTCAAGAGGCTGGCGGTATTCACCGACCACAGTGCTAAGCTGGAGGAAGAGAACATTCTCTTCCCAAGATGGTCCAGCTTCTTGGATTCCCTATCTGGGGGAATTCAATAGAATGCATCCTTGGAAGAAGAGGCTTGGACCACCAAGCTCTCAGGGGAAGGGTCTTGGGTCAAGGTCACTCAGTCGTCCGGAGCCAGACAGTGGCAGCGGGCAATTGGTCCAAGCCCTGCACAGGGGCTCCTGTGGAGAGGACAAGTGCCCAGGAGGATGTCAGTAAGGGCTTCATTGAAGGGCAAAAGGGGTTCAGAGGATGAAGCCGCAGGCTGAAGCACCTCTGTTAGGAGGGTAGTCCTGACTGCCACCGAAGAGAGCTCAAGGCCCAAGGCCTCGGCCACCCTTCTCACCAGCACTTCATAGGAAGCTCCCTCCTCCATAGCCACGGTAGGGGGAGAAAGCAAACCAGTGTCTGGAGATGTGTCCAGACCACTGGCGCCACCCAGGTCCTCTCGACAGTTCGGTTCTTCTAGCTGGTCAGCTGAAGGATCCAGCGACCCCTCCCAGTCCTCATCACCACCTTCTGGCTGATAGGGAACACCAGGAATGAAGAGGGGAACAAAAGTACCCTCCGGCCTCGCAGCCAACATCAGTCCAGCTCCGTGTTCAAGTCGGGAATGAGGATGGGGTCGGTGTTGGCTGGGGACAGAGCCGGTGGTAGGGGCGTCATCGTTGGGATCGGCGCCGGGGAAGGTCAAGTGAGATCGGCCGGCGACTCTGAAGTAGGCGCCGGAGACGGTGCCTTCGAGCGATGATACTCCAAATCCCGTGTTGCATCGGCTGACCGACGGGGAGAAGGCAAAGAGCCCCTGTGCTTCTTTGCCTTCTTCTTGTGTTTCGACTTACCCGAGGGCCTCGACGACTTTGAGTGCGACGAGGAGTGGGGGCTCCGTGTACGGCCTCAAGACCTTCCTCTCGAATGAGACCAGGAACGATGCGGAGTCGACTGCCGGGCCTCCAGCAACTTTCGGGACTGCTCCTGCAAAGTCTTCGCCGCCATGGCCCGGCAGTCGGAGCACGACTTCGGATCGTGGTCACGCTACGGACACCACAAGCACATGAGGTGTGGGTCCGTCACAGACATCGCCTTGTGACAGGCGCCGCACGGCTTGAAGCTGGTCCAAAATAGGGACATCCCTCGCACACCAGGAGTCAAACGACTCAAAGAAGAAGTCGACAAAAAGTCGCAAAAAGTTAGCCAAAAATAGGCTAAGGGGTAGCTCTCTCCGGATCTGTGGGTAGCTAGCAGTTGGAAAAAATGACGCTAACACGAGCGTCAAGTCGGTAAAAAAATGCATACTACAATGCAAAAAGTGACGCTCGGCCAATTACCGGCAAGAAAAACCACTCTAGCCGGCTTAACGTCACTTGTCTGTGCTTAGCATGAAAAAACCCCACAAAAATGCAGCTAAGGAGAAAAAAATAGTTACACTTACCTGAATGCAGAATGGAGCAGCCAGGATTGATCACAGGACAACAACCCCCCCCCAACCCACTACCAGCCAGGATGGCCAGCCAGAGTCCAAGGGGATGAGGAAGAGGAAATGCAGGTTCAGTCAGGAGGAGAATGAAATCCGGAGGTGACGGAGCATCAACATCAGCTATACGTCAACTATAAAGTGTCATTGGGGACCAAAAAGGCCATATGGCAGTCCATAGTGAACAAGGTGAACTGTGTAGCTAAAGTCAAGAGGACAGTGACGGACTGTAAGATCCCTGGCAATATGCCATGTGCAAAACTAAGGAGAAACTGGCAACCAATCTACAGCAACATTGCAAACCGGAGGTGGTAGTCCAGCACCCCAATAGGAGCTCGATCCCTTGGCAGAGCAGGTGTCCACAGTCATCTCTGAGGATTCGGTAGTTGGAGTAGCGGGATAGGACAGTGCTGACTATGACCAACTACATCAGCAACAGGGTAAGTGCCAACAAGGGACAATGGGGGGGAAATGCGTACTATTGTACAGTCCAGGCAACTATGCTCCAGAGCTCTGCAGGTCAACAGTAGCCACCTGGCTACTCTATGCTTAGATATTACATCAATGTATGGCTCATGGGCATTTTGATCACATGTTGGCATACGGTAGCGTCGCAAGCATCATAGCTGGGCTATCCTACCTCACATTGAAAGAGCAGCAATGTGCTGTGTCTACAAGATACAGTGCATTCCTGTAGTAACTGCATGCATTGGGGCACATATAGCAGTTGTACACCAATGCAGGAACCTCTGCACCATAGTTCAAGGGCACGTTTATTGGTCCTACCCAGCTGAATGTACACCAGCAGAAAGGAAAGCACAGGGATGCTTTGTACTGTCCTAAACAGAGCGCAATCCTGCGCTTTCCTATTCACACAGCTTGGTGCAGCAAGATGGTTTCTTGTGTTGCTCTGCACCGCATGTCTATGAAAGATTCCCCTCTGCCACACCTGGGCCTATGCACATTAATCTACCCTCTAAATTCATAGCATACATTTGGTATCTCACAGGCTCAACAACACACCTAAGGGATGGGAGGATCTGTGGACCATGGCTAGTACCTACACAAAGGGATATGTATATTGTCACTTCCATACTTACCTGGAGCAAACTACACGGCACGCAGCTGTCCTGGCATGCAGGCTCAGACCACACGTGTCAGCTGCCATGGTAGGGACCATCTGAACTCCTCTCATCTACATATATATGACTGGGTGTCGGGGTGAATGCAACCTATGTACACCAGCGGAACATGGGCCATAGTTAAAGTGAAAAGGCGCAGGGCATTGATGCACACAAATCCGCAGTGCCAACATGCATCCTTTCACAAATGCATGAAAGGGCCATATACAGTGGATTATGTCCCATCCCTGTGCACACCCCTGCGCTGCTGCAAAAAGAACAGCTGTGCACCAATGCAGGCCTCCTTGCACCATGGCACACGGTTGTCTGTGTTGGTGCTTGGCTGTCATCATCAGTGCCGGCAAAGGGAAAACACATGGTGTGTGCCAGATCCTTGTGCATATAGTGTTGTCCTTTGTATGTGCAATAACGCTGGGTTGCATAGATAAAGTGCCTGATGCACTGTGTTGTGCCATTATTACAATGTGAACAATCCACTCAGTAGGTACATGTCACCAGTCCCAGCAACACTACCATCGTGGGTGCTGCCTGACACTTGTCACTCTATAACAGCCTGCCATGTCAGATCATTGGAGGTGGCCACACGTGATGTAAGTATTGTAGGCACTAGAGAGTCTACTTATGATCAGGGTTCCATCACTGTGTGGGAGTAAGTCGACTGCCAGGACTTTTTTTGAAACAGCCAGAGGGGTCAATTGCCACATTAAAGTGCATGGATTGGATAAAAGAGATATCTGACACCATGTGTATAACCAACTCTGGTCATGATGAAATGGCATGAGAATCAGTGATTAGATTTGGACTACTAGGACAGGCCCCATCCACTCAGCATTGTCATCAGTACCACTGTGTGCCTACTCTGAGGTCCTGTCATTTGAAATAAAAATACGCTGGGCTGTGGATGGCAGATAGCACTGTAACTGCTGTCCTATGCATCAATGAAGAAGTGAAAGTGTCATGTCATGCACTTGTCTTCTACATGTTGACATTGTTTGTCAACTGCTTTAAACCATTACCAATATCATTTCCCCATCTCATTGCAGAGGATGAACCCTTACCTCCTGGCCAGCACCCTGTCCCGGACAGCACTGATGATGGCGATGATGACAACCTACCAACCATCGACCATGACACCCTCCAAGAGCTCCTGGACTTCATTGTGACACCATCTTCGGACCCGTAGAGGGTCAGCAGCATTGTGGTGTCTCTACATACCCTGCCTAACATTGTGGTGTCTCTACATACCCTGCCTAACCACCAACAGGCACCACCTACCATCACACCCACGCCCCTGGACTCTGAGGACCCACAGATCACCTTCCAACGGACAGCGGTAGGAGTCCTGCTGGAGTTGGCAGATTGGGTGGGGATGGAGACCCTGGCAGCCCTCCTAGAGGGGATCCATGAGTGCCTCAGTCTCAATAGAGACAACTCTGCTGCCATTAGAGGCACATACTCACCGCTCCGTGGCCTCCAGCAGTCCCTGGCTGACATCGCTGGTGTCATGAGAAAGAGGCATCAACAACTGCCCTGCCAAAGTGGCGCCAGCGATGTGGCCAAAGAGCTATCCAAACCATCTTGGAGACCATGGAGCGGAAGCAGGACTCCCACAGGGCTTGCATGGCTCCCCACCACCGCAACGTTGCTGCTGTGTTGCAAAACCAGCAGATCCTCCTCGATGCAGTGATGCCTCATGTATTGGCACAGATTAATGCTGCTGCAGGGACGGCATCTACTTCTGCCCCTGATGTGTGTGTGCCTCCCTCAGCTGCTGCATCTATAACACCACCCTCATGGGAGATACCACACACATCAGAGGAGGAAGATGTGGACGGTACCTCTTTCCAACGAAGAAGTGTCCGGTAGCATTCATCTGAGTCATAGAACCAGTTTCTCCTTGTTCCTTGGCATGTTGATCAGCACAGGGCTATCTGCTGTCACTGTCCTCATTTTGACTTTGCCCTGTTCACCTTGAACATTTGTGGACTGACAATGTGGGCTATCCTCCCTAATGACAATATGCGCATCCTCCTGACTGAAGCATTCCTCACCTCAACATGTCCCATGACATGTTCCCCACAAGGACTCTGTCTGGACATCCACTGGCTCTACACATCCTGTGGGGTTGTTGCCCAATCAACCTTAGCTGTGATCTCCTCCAACATTAGCACTTGTAAATAAATGCACCAATACATACTACCTGTGTGTTGTGTGTCTCTATGAGTCAGGACAAGGTTCGCCATTGGTTAATCAGTGAAGCTACTACACCAAATACCATCATAACGGGACATCATTGTGTTAGCAGAGCCAGGGAAAATGCTAGGCAGTGAGAGTGTAACAAATATTGGAAGCCCCTATTGTTTGATGACTAGTAAATTCATACTCAAGGTGGCTAGAATATAGTCCAAATGGTGTCATGCAGTCAATACGAATGGTGAGATCAGTCACCCCAAAAGTGTTGGGTCCATCCATGGTTATTAGCAAGCATACAACATTGGGTTGACAAGTACATGTTGCAAGTGTGAGAGGTTACAGGGCAGCCATCAGTGTATGAGTCCAAATAACAACTATATGTGCAAACGTCATAGGGCACAGCATCCTTCCAAGGCATGTTGCATTCGCAACACAGACATAGTGCTCATTTCCTACTCACATACGAGATCAATGTATGTGTCATCATTCATCCATTAATGCCACGTCCACTGCTCAACAATGTTTGATTGTAAGATCATGTTAAATCATGGGCAGTATGAAAGATCCCTGTCCATAGCTAAGAAACGCACTCACACAAGTTGCAGACACTGCAAGCTAAGACTAGTGCAAGTACAAAACTTCACCTGAGCACACTAGATCACTCCGACATAGGAAACCATGACATATCACCTGTATGTATCAAACTAGTATATTTAATGGAAATGTAAAAATAAAAATAGCTATAACAATCAACCCTTTAACAAATACGTATCCTAACCTATCCTACACTAATGTAGCCTATCTAATAATTAAAACAACCTTAACTTAGCTTAGCTTAACCTACAGAAATAGCAAGACATTGTACACCTAATCATCAACTACCTACACATGAACCCCAAACAATCATATTTTGTGGTATTTAAAAAAAAAATAATTTTTGGCATATTTTATTTTTATAGATATATAACATACCCCCCAACCCCTAACCAACCCAAAGTAGCCCTACCCAACAATAAACCAGCCCACCCCTAAAAAACCTCTAATACCACTATCACTACACTAGGTAAGAGTAGTTTTAGTGTCATCTACCCTATGAACTACCCATGAAAAATGTCTGCCTGTCAAGCAGGCTGAGCGGCAGGAGGGGTCCCTGTGGGTCTCATCTCTTGCCCTGCCCAAATGCCTGCTTAATGTCCTGTAGCAGGGACAAGGCCTAGTCTCCCTTATTTTCTACCACAGCCATACAGAATTTCATGTCTGACATGTCCTTCCTCATGTCACTCAAACTTCGAGGGCCCTCCTGTGGGCTGAAGTGTGGGTGCTGGTGCTTGTGAAGGTCTACTGGTGGAGGTGCTAGGAAAGGCTACTTGAGAGGGCCCTCCATGGCTGGTAGAGCTTCCCATGGTGGTGGTTGTTGGGCTCCTGGGAAAGAAAGACCACTGCCCGTGGGCATTTTCCACCTGGTAACGTTGCTTCAGGGCCCTGAATGATTTTGTAACCCGCTTTATGTGCTGGTAGCGCACCTTACGCTTGTTGAAGGTGCGCAGCACATCAGGGGTCATGTTGTCTCTGGAAACAATGAGGATATATGTCACTCATAGGCTGTTTAGGAACAGGAACCAACATCATGAACTCTCATAATTAACATTACACCTAAGGTAGTAGCCATTACACCCTACATTCATCTTGCTGCTTTGAGTGACTATACACATACTTCTACCTAGCATATCTGATGTTGATGGGTTTCCTTTGCAATTAGGCCCAATTGTTAGACTGTGCAAGTGTAACACCGTTGTACTAAAACGGTCACAATTAGATCTGGCAGAGTATGTGTGCAAACAAACATTCTAGGTGCCCAATGAATGGTACACATTCCACCTTCACTGTGAAGTAATGGACCTTTGGCATCCTGCAATGGCCATTGAACACATTCAGAAGTTTCATGTCTTGACAGCACATGTCTTGCCTCATAGCATTCAGTAATTGATAAGGCAAGGGGCCATATCAGGACACATTGCTACTTATACAATTGGTAGTCATGACATGTAACAATGGATGCTGGAAATGTACACCAGTTCATACAGAGGAAAATGAGACTTCCCATATTTGACATGTAGTCAGCGGTGGCATGGTCCACCGTTGAGTTACTACATGTTCCCAATATCATGGCATATGCAAATGATAGGCATACTGTAGCATTTACACCCACATCAAGATCTTTTGTGCATTCACTACCACATACATTCACATTGTCTGACACTAGGGTCATGGCTCCCCTCTCAAACAACTTTAATGCTGTCCTTCCTAGATATTAAAGTAAAAAATGGTTCTGTCGGGGTTTACAATTACTTAGGGCAAGTAGCAGCAGCTTACTTATAACACATATCAATGATTTGCAAAGGAAGAATATATAACACACCAAAATTAGAATTCAATAATGTATTCAGAAAAAAACAGATAATCATGGCTGTCGCAATTTACAATTTTAATTGCAGTATGAAATACGTGACTGTGGTGAAAAAAGTGACATGTGGTGGTTGGTGATAAAGACAGTACACTATATACAGAAACAATTGAGCGTGCAATAAAAGGAGGGGAGAAATATTTTTTCGTATGTCCTTATTATTTTAGCACATATGCTTCAGGATCCAATGACAAATAAGACTGTGATCATGAGCGTTGTGTAGACATATGCAGTACGCCGACGTTTCGACCCTGTGAATTGCGCACAAGTGAGTTGCGTCAAGGTGGGTCTTCTTCAAGGCAGGAGGGGGGGATTGGCAGCCAAAAGGCAGATTTCTTTGGTATCTCTGCAAATTATCAATTGCCTCCTAGTCAAATGTGGGGTTGAGATTAAACCACGTGCATCTCCACCAGCCGGTTGGAGCCTCAGAATTATTCAGTAAATGACTTCCACCTGTCGGTTGGAGTCTTAATTTTTTAGCCAGTCCAGTGATTTTCGTGATCTGGTAAAGAAACGTCCATCCGTCAGTGGCTTTGTTTGGAAGTCCTTCCTAGATAGGCAAACTTTACTCCTAGATAGTAGTCAGAGGCTGATAAGCCATGCAAAGTTGTGGTGACGTGTTGCATGTCTATTTCTCACCTTCCAAAAGGTCAATTGTGAGAAGGATGCACAATGAATCTGGCAATTCCCAAATCATCTGACATGACACTCACTCCTTGCGCTAAACCTACAGCACAGATAATGGCACTCACATGTAAAGTCTGAGTTGCTGAAGTTGGCCATCTCAGGTTCCATGTAAGTGGGTGTCCAGCAACAAGACATATGTGTAATAAGTTAAATGATGTGCTTTACTTGTTATATGATAAGCAACAACAGCACAGTACATATGCAATGCTATTGGCCATGTAGCCTTTCAGGTTGTAAGAGTTCAGATGAAACACTTGACATGCCTGGATGATACACAATGATAAGGCTGGCTGAGTCAAACATACATGTGAATGTCTTACACATGCACCAGTTGGCCATTTAGCACAACCACGTACTGAGCGGCATCACTACCTAAATATACAACGGTAGCTGACTTGGATGATGCTGTGCACCTACACAATTCACATACCATACTGAGCAAAGTGATGGTATCCTGAGGACCTCTGAAAAGCAAGCACCAGTAAATGAGTAAGCTACATACATCTCAATTCATACATACTGGTTCACTAAGTAACTTGTGTACTCTACCTGTCAGTGCTGCTGAGTGCATGTGTGAGAGGCTGGCCTGGTATATGCTGTCCACTAATGTAAGTGGGCACCCTGCACCAGTCCAGACAACCCTTATGGTGATTTAAGAGGTCTCAGACAACCTTAGAAATCTATCCAAGTGGTAGCTGTGGAGAGCAGCCTTCAGGCTTAGTCATGAAGGAGTGTAAAGCAGCTTGTTTTACCAGAATGCAATCTTATAGTATAGATTAAATGAAAAGAGAACCACACAGTAGTTATAAAAAATATGTATTTATAATATAACACTGTCTAGTACGTTAAATTATCTCCTACACGGAGAGAGACACAAAGCACACAAAACGTAAGCATAGGAATGACAGTAAATAGCACTAATACACAGCAGGCCCGGGGGGGACAGAACCATATACTAAAAAAGTGGTATAAGAACCACGACTCGAGTCAGGACAATATTGAGAGGACGTAGAATTGCTGGGACCCCAAGGAACCACCCAAGGTGAATAGATAGGACCCCACGGAGTGCGTGTGTAGTGTGGGAACACGACCACGTGCTTCGTACAAGTCTATGTGCAAGTCGCGGTTGGAATTTTAAGGATTAGGGACCCTTCCCAGTAGACTACGAAGAAACCCTGTGGAAGACAGAATGTTGGAGAGCCACCCCACCCGTGGATACCGAAGTACCCAAGTTACCTAACCCAGGGAAGCCGGGTGCATAGGTGTGAAGTGACGTCGGGAACCGCCGTTGAACCCAATGGAGGACTTCAAAGAAGAGCGGCTGTTGGAAGGGGAGAAAGTGTCCGTTGGAATCCAAACGTGGACTCTTGTCGAAGAGTACCTGAAAGCAGAGGGGACAGAGTCTGGGTCACTTGAGAGTGACCAGGGGTTCGGTAGACGAATGCCCACCAATGCCGGGTGCTTCAGGATAGTTGACGGTGACCTTGACTCTGCAGCTGCGACTGTTGAGGATGACCAGGAGCCGGATGCGCACTGTCCCATGAAGGATGTCGAGTGCTGAGGGGTCGGTGTCCGGCGGGAAAACCAACAAGCCTTGGCAAAAGCAACCCACGCAGGAAGTCAAGCAAGTGTACGGTTTGGACCAGCAAGGTCCAGGAGACTCACCACAAGAAGGGGAGTCAGGTCAGGCCCCGAGCAATCAGGGGAGCCCAAGGAAATTAAAGATGACCCTCAATTGGATCCCCAGGCCGGAGGCACAGGAGTCGCGAGAGGATCTCGGGCAGCTTTACAAAACGGTGCAAGGTGGTTGAAGGTCTTTGTAGGAAAGGTTGCCAGAGGTTGGGGCTACTTGGAGCCCAATGCACTTGTCACAGGATTGTCAACAAGCACATGCACTTGCAAAAGTATGCGATGCACAGGGGTTCGGTTATTGCAGCCCCCACGAGGGATTCTGACCTCAAACTCAGTGAGAGGGCAGCTCGGACCTCGAGAGATATAGAAACCCACCTCCTGTGTTGCTGGGCCTTTCGGAGTCCGTAGGAGTTCAGGATCAGCAGACCAGTCAGCAGTGATGCGGTGCCTGCGAATGCAGGGGAGTGACTCCTTCACTCTAAGGGAGATTATCTTCAGGTGTCTTGGATGCTCCACAGGTCCTACATGGATCCTGTACGGTGCACAGGCACAGACGATGCAGCAGACAGAGAGGGAGATGAAGTCAGGCCCAAATGAAGTCCAGCGAAGTCCAGAGTGCCCAGACGGTGGAAGTGCAGTGGTTTCAGTTCTGAATCTTGTCCACGATGAATCTAAGGTCCTACAGCCAGGTAAGCCCTTAAGTACCCACGGGAGAGGATTGGAAAGATTCAGGGGACCCCCCCAGGGGAGGGTCTGGACAGGGGGGAGGTTACTCCCATGTCCTATGTCCAGTACCGCGCCAGAGCGGGATCCCACGGCTCCCAGGACTGGTTTGAACTGGACTATGCACAGGGACACCAAATGTGCCCCTCATGCAGACTTTCAGTCGCTGGCAAGCGCACCCACCCAGCCCTAATACACTAAATCCTGTCTGAGAGGTGGTCACACCTCCTTGTGACAGGATGCCTATTGTTCTGACTTCCCCTGCTCGAGCTTGGCTCAGCAGCAGGAGGGCAGAAATGTGTCTCTAGTCGGCAGCAACCATTTTGTGCTGTCCGGAGCTAGAAGGCTGGTACCGGGAACACCAGGAACCCCACGAAGGTCGCTTCTGAGGGGTGGAATCCTACCTCCCACACCAGTTACCAGTGTGGGGGTATGATTCCAACATGTTTGACACCAAACACGATAGGGTTTGTTTCAGCCGTTTTAGAGTTGGTCATCACGCGGTCGCGTAATGCTCCTCTGTAGTAATATATGGCTGCTTCACTGACAACCCGGGAGAAAGGACTCCGTAGGCTGCAGGGGTGTCTGCTCATGAAGTGGCACCCTCTCACCTAGGACCAAGCACCCTGCCTTCAGGATTGTAAAGGCCTGCTCTAGGGGTGACTTATAGGTTTTAAGTGCAGTGACCCTTAGATATACTACACCTATATCTTAAGTAAGTGGTGCATGCACCAATTTACACAGGCTGCAATGGCAGGCCTGTAGTTCCATTTTGAATGGTCTCTCTTGGGTGGCATAATACATGCTGCAGCCCATGGGAGACCTCTGAGATACCTATGCCCTGGGTACATGGGTACCATATACTAGGGACTGACAAGGGTACCCCAGTATCCAATCTGGGGTGTACCTAAGTACATAACAGTTTAGGGAGAAAGCAGATAGACTGGGGTCCTGATTAGCAGGATCCCAGTCAGACTAGTCAAAAACAGCATTACATCCAGCAAAAAGTGGGGGTAACCATAAGAAGCAGATCCTACTTTCCTACAGCATGTTATTGCATACTTATGTTCCATGCATCCCTAAGCAGATTACAACATATAACATTCAGAGGTGAGGTAAGCAGTGTAAGCCATGGCAGGCCTCATTGATGATATACAACTCAGGGGAGGTATGCCAAGGAGTATAAGTGGTTCATCACTATTGGGCTTCCTTACAGGGTTCTAGCGCAGCTGCAGCATATATTTTTAAGTTGTTAGAAGTGAAATGCCAGCTGTGCAAGGGCCTTGTAAATAAGCCTCTCTATGTTTGACATAGGTTCTGTAATGCACCATCAGAATTGGACATGACAAAAGCCTGTTGAGGAATTAACAGCTTTGGAGCACATCTGCAGACCCAGCCATGTCATCACATGAGTTGCCTGGACAGGGTATTGCAGTGTACGCCAAAGGGTTCATCACTGAGCCCCTCCCTCTTCAACATTTACATGGCCCCCCTCGCAGCCATCGTCCGACAACACGGCCTAAACATTGTATCCTACACCGACGACACCCAGCTCATCCTCTCCCTTACCAAAGACCCCACCACTACCAAACTCAACTTCCAGAAAGGAATGCAAGCCATCGCAGTCTGGATGACCAACAGCTGCCTGAAGCTCAACGCCGAGAAGACAGAAGTCCTCGTCCTCGGTACCACCCCTTCTGCATGGGACAGCACCTGGTGGCCGACCGCCCTCGGAAGCCCACCTACCCCCTCAGACCACGCCAAGAACCTCGGCATCGTTCTCGACTCATCACTCACCATGAACCGACAGGTCAACGCCGTCACCTCCAGCTGCTTCAACACCCTCCGCATCCTCCGCAAGACCTTCAAGTGGATCCCCCCTAAGTCAAGGAAGACAGTCACCCACGCACTCATCACCAGCAGACTGGACTATGGAAACGCACTCTACGCCGGCATCAACAAGTCCCTGCTCCGCAAACTCCAGACAGTACAGAACACCGCCGCCAGACTCGTCCTCGGCATCCCCCGACACGAACACATCAGCCAACACCTACGAAGTCTCCACTGGCTCCCCGTGGAGAAAAGAGTCACTTTCAAAATCCTCACTCACGCCTACAAATGCCTACACAACAACGGACCCAAATACCTCAACGACAGAATCAACTTCCACGTACCAAAAAGAAACCTCCGATCTTCCAACCTCGCACTGGCCGAAACCCCGCGCATCCACAGAGCCAGAGCAGGCGGAAGATCCTTCTCTCACATTGCAGCCAAGACCTGGAACGAGCTACCGGCAGACATCAGACACGCCCCTCCTGAACACCTTCAGGAAGACCCTCAAGACCTGGCTCTTCGGCTAAACAGATCTGCGGACCCCCCCCTCAGCGCCTTGAGACCTTCACGTGTGAGTAGCGCGCTTACAATTCCCCGATTGAACTCCATGCTTCCCTGGGACTCATCTCTCTCACCTACGGTAATTGTTACACAGTGAGCCCCACGCTATTGTCACTAACGGCACTGGTGCACATATTATTCCTGCACTATTTCCATGACATTTGCCCCGTTCGCATGAGGGCATGACTAATTAGCGCAAAACATTATTGGGAGCCCTACTTAATGGTCCCTAAAGGCATCAATGGGCAAATGAGAAACATAAGATAGCAGAAACATTATGTGTACTCATATGTTCGGGCACCAACTTCAATGCCCACGTACTGCAGGAGGTCGGACTCCCTGCCAACCACATCTGCCCAGCAATGATTTAACTGCACGGTGTCACGGTCCACACCATGGATTCGCTGCATCTGGTGCCTGATGCTCTCCCACCTCTTATTCTGGACCTTGACAGGGTAGCCGTGGATCACACGGCCCCACGTGCTAACATATTTGGGAGGTAGTGGCAGACCAGCCGCAGAAAAGCTCCCAACTCCTGCGAATTCATAGGCTAACTAAGTCTCTGCTCTGGCATGATCCCTCCCACAAACAACAATCCTAACACTACAAAAAAAGCACCCTAATACCCCGATTACAAAATAACCCCAAAAGACAAATATCCAAGGGGGGCGTGGCTTGGCCGTGCAGCAAGATGGCCGCCTTCTGAAGGGGTTCTGCTGGCCGGGCATATTATCCTGCATCATCCTTTGCACTACGGAGGGCCCGTATATCATGCACCACTGTAATCGATCGGGCACATGACGAGGAACACGCCCATGTCTTTTTTGGGCTGAAAGGCGATACTGAAAGTCGGCCACGACCATCGTATAGCGGAGCGCTCCCGAGGCCTGGACGGGCCTAGACTGCGGTTTAAGCTACGAGGCCTTCCGATCCTGTGCCGTCCTGGCTGATCACTGCCTAATCGGCCGCGGCTTCCCCCGTACTGGGGCCCCCCCCCCCCGAGTCCTACCCGTGACCGCTGTGACGGGGCTATGGGCGGGCTGGCGTTGCTGCGCTAGACGCAGAGGCGCACCGCCGGTCCGTGCTGCGGCCTGGGGACTGACGCGGCCTATGCGGGAGTGGCTGGATCCCAGCCTCCAGTGGGCACTGCTGTGTACCTGTGGTGCCCCAACACCAAATTCCTGCACTACGGAGGTCCCGCCCGCCCCCGGGGGCTGCTGTGAGGCGTGTGGTGGGGGCCACTATAAACCACACGAACACTCGCAGGCGAGCCGGCAGCTGCCGCTGCTGCGCCTTGTGTAGCTGACACATCTCTGCACTTCCTGGGCCGCTTCTGAGACGAGGCGGTGAGACCCTGCAAACTCGCCCTGGGACAACGTGAGTAGGCCTGTGGGCCCTGGCTCCTTTATTCCGGGTGCTGGGGCTCTGTCGCTGGTGAAGATCGCCGTGAGGTGATCCCTGGGCGACACGGGCTGCACGTCTACTCAGGGCCCGGCTGGGGCCTTGTAGGTCCTGGGTCATAGTGCTGCGGGGCGCAGGGCAGGTAGTGTGGGGTGCTGGATTGGGACGGAGAGTAGCTCCATTGGTGGTGCTGTTTCCTGTCGCCGCTAGGGATGCTACTCTCTTGTTCTCCCATCCCTAGCATTACTCCAGGAGTCCTGTCCTGGCCTCTTAGGCACTTTCAGGCCCGTCATCAGGCACAGAGCGTAACAGATACAGCGGACACCTTGGCTCCCGCTCCTGTGGCACAGTCTCCCGCAACAGCGACGCCACAGTGCCCTAGTGCGTACCATTCCAACCGGCTCGCCTGCTGCACATGTTTTGAGCCAGCCTAAACTAGCCTTTGAAAATAAACGCCTAACCCGCGCTGGAGATGCTGGCTCCGAGCCTGAAGGTGACCCTTCCCAGACCGGCGACAAACCTGATGAAGACCTACACGCAATAATGCTGGAAGTTCGCTCCAATCTCAGGGCTATGGACACTAAACTCGACGCATTGACAGCAGGGCTCGACATGGTAAAGCGCAAAGTGAACACTCACGAACCCGATTGGATGCCCTTGAAAACCACGCGGAAGAAGCCCATGAATACCAAGTCGACTCTAAGGAGCACCTCCTTCACATGGAAAAGGTTCTCACAGTGATAAAAGCAAAAAACGAAGACTTGGAGGCGCGGTCCCGGCGCAACAACCTGCGTATCGCCGGAATTCCAGAGACCACAGCTATTCCCAAAATGGAGCCGTTTGTCGAGACTTTGCATTGTGACTTTTTCCCTACAGCTCTCTCTGCAGTCTTTGTGGTGAGCATGCACACAGCTCGCTCGGCCCCAGACCGCCCGTAGGCGGCACGCCTAGGCCCATTATTGCACGCCTATTGAATTATCGTGACAGGGACTCAGTCTTAAAAGCAGCTAGAGAGCATGGCCCTATTACCCATCAAGGTAACAATATATCTATCTTTCCGGACTTCACCCCCACGGTTCAGGCCGCACGGAAAGAATTCTTGCCTGCAAAACGCCTCCTTCAACGCGCTGAAATTCCCTACGCAATGCTTTATCCAGCAAAACTGAAGGTATCCCACAATGGCCAGTCACACTTCTTCACTGATGCCAAATCTGCGCTTAAATTTGCCAAACATATCACCCCCCCCGTACGCCCATGCAAGCGGAGACTAGGGATAGACTCAGTGATAATGACTGAATATGGGAATGTGCTAGAAGGACACTAGCTGCCTTGCCCTGAGTCCGCTTCCATTGTTGTTGAACCTTTACTATATCCCAGCAACCTATGCCCCATCATCTGTCAATTACTGTTCTCTGTATGAGATCTATATTTGCCCTCCAGCACTGATGTGTACGCCCGGCCACCCTGCCTCTCGTGCAGGGCTGTTTGCCGGCAACTCATGCCCCCACAGGGAGACCTCCCAGGGCTTATTCTGTCTGTTCTTGATCTGGGTATGTTCGGGTGGGGGAGGCAGGGGCTCTCAACCTAATTGGGGGTTGGAGTGGGAGGGGGAGGTGTATGGTTTTATGCTTGTACAGTTTACTGTTTGCAACCACCAGAAGGGGTGTTAAATTGTTATGTTTTATTTCAGCAGAAGCACACATACTACAACTCTCGATACACGTCAGGGATTCACAGCGCGTCACACTTCCTGCACACGCACTTCGTCGATTAGTGCATTATATTCACAATCTGACCTTCATCGAAGGGTCTACTATCGCTAGAGCAGCAAGTGCACTTCGTTTGATGCACCTCTAATATGCCGCCAACTACTGCGCCAGCTCAGTACAATTTCTTAACTTGGAATGTCCGAGGCCTCAACAATCACAGAAAAGCACGACTTATTCATGCCTATCTAGCGAGGCAACAAGTGCACGTTTGTTTCCTACAGGAAACTTACCTCCAGCCTGCAGACACCAATAAGCTGCGACATAAACAATGGGGAGAACACCACTCCTCAACTTATTCTAACTATGCAAGAGGAGTAGCAATTCTCATTCGCAACGGTCTAGATTGGACATTATCACAGGCACATATTGACACAGAGGGGAGGTATATTATCTTACAAGGTTCCCTAGGTGGCACACAATTGGTCCTAGCTGCAGTTTATGGACCAAACGTTGATGATCCTGAATTTTTTTATGCTGTATGGGCGAAAGTCGTGGCTATGGGTTGGGATACTGTCATCTGGGGAGGTGATTTCAATGCTATTCTATGTGATGACTTGGATAGATTGGGCTCGTCCCGGGCGCTACATCCCCGATCTAGTCATGCGCTTAATTCAATAATGGCAGACTGTCACCTGGTCGACATATGGAGGCAACTACACCCACACACGCGAGAGGGCACCTATGTATCCACACAATATAATTCCTGGTCCAGACTAGATTGCTGGTTGGTTTCCGGGGACGTGGCCACGTGGACTACAGGTGCACAGCACCTCCCTAGAACGTTATCCGACCATTCCCCCTGCACCTGTAGAGTAGCATTCCCGGCCTCTCTCCAACGGGAATTCACATGGAGGCTCCCACCATATGCCCTGCTTGACTCGGCGTTCCACGCAAATATCAGAAGCGACATTGTTGAATACTTTTCATTGAAATCCGGTTCTGTCTCCTCAGCTTCTACATTATGGGAAGCTTTTAAAGCCGTTATTAGGGGGAAATGTATTGCTCGTCAAGCAGGAGTCTTGAAAGCTATTCGAGGCTCGCTGCACAAACCAGAAACTGAACTTAAAGCGCTTGAACTTCAATATTTTAATTCTAATTCTTTCTTGGCTCCCATGCGCGGGTAAATATCCAAATTCAATGACGAAGCCGCTAGAGAGTTAGAATTCCTTAGGAAATACGTCATGGCAAGGCGCTATGGTGAAGGGGACCGCCCTGGGAAAACGCTTGCACATCTCCTTAAGCCCTCGCATTGTTCTCCCTACATCACAAAGCTCCTTGATGACAATGACACACCTATCAGAGGCCCTAGAGAAATACATGACCATTTGACCCAATTCTATTCCACGATGTACACCTCCTCAACGCCTCATGTCTTGGTGTGTCCTCCAACATTTTTATTTATTTATTTATTTTGTGTTTTTTAGAGCACGAACTTGACCCGTTAGGGTATCAGAGCGCTTTACAGGAATCATAACAATGAACAATACGTTTGGAATCACGATAATATACAAAAGATAAAGAGAGACAGGGTGCAGGATATATAAACGATAGCGGACACGTATGTACATTTTGCATATTATAGTTACTCGAGAACAAGTCCCCAGGTTTCTAGGAGCGGTGAATAGGTAATCCGAGGGGAGGCACTAGTCAGGAGTTGATCAGGGTCTCTATGCTGGTAGAAGGCAACATTTAACTGAGGAATTTACCCATCAGGACGGTTTTGGCCTCCTTCTTGAAGCGTGCCAGAGAAGGGATTCTTCTGATGGCGGGCGGGAGAGAGTTCCATATTCTTGGGGCGGCCCCCGAGAAGGCCCGATTGTAGGTTTTTCTTTTCCGGAAGCGTGCAGGTTGAAGCAGGAGGTCTCTGGCGGATCAGGAGTTTCTGATTCTTCCGGATACCACCAATTTCTGTGCAAGGTAAGCAGGGGAGTTTGAGTATAAGGCCTTGTGTGTGATGCAGGCCAGTTTAAGCTGTATTCTAGCCTCAAGAGGAAGCCAGTTCAAAGCTTTCAGGTGTGGAGAAATGTGGTCGAATTTTCTTGAGCTGGTAAGAAGTCTGGCGGCAGTGTTGAGGCAGGCTTTTAAAGGTGCCAGGGAGACCTTAGGTAAACCCGAGAGGGTAGAGCAGCCATATTCCAGTCTGGAGATGACAAGAGCTTGGACTGCCATTTTTAGGTCGGCAGTGTCGAGGAAGGGTTTCAGTTTCCTGAGGTAGCTCAGGTGGAATGTGGCTGATTTGGCCATCACGTTGATGTGGTCCCGCATTTTCAAATTTCTGTCCAGGGTAATTCCCAGAGATTTGGCCGAGTCCACGATGGTCAGTGGGCAATCTAAGGCTGTGATAGCCTTAATCCAAGTCTGCATCTCGGGATTGGTTTTTGGGGGGGAAATTAGGAGAAATTCTGTTTTCTTTGCGTTGAGTTTGAGTTGATTGGAGGCGAGACATTGGACAGTCTCTTTCAGGGCCTCATTCAGGGAGAGAATCTCCTCGAGGGATGAGGTTTTGATGTAGATCTGGGTGTCATCAGCGTACATATGGTAGGAGATATTCGCTGTGCGTAGGACTTTGGCAAGAGGTTCAAGGTAGAGGTTGAAGAGGGTAGTGGACAGGGTTGATCCTTGAGGGACTCCAACCATGACCGGAGATGGAGCCGATAGGTTGCCATTGATTAGGAATCTCTGTGATCGGTTTTGGAGGAAGGACCTGAACCATTCTAGAACGGAGCCATCCAATCCCATTCTGAGATTGAGGCGTTCGAGTAGTTTTACATGGTTGACCATGTCGAAGGCCGAGGATAGGTCTAGAAGGATTAGGAGGCAAGTTTTCCCTTGGTCAAGGGCTTGGATGGCATCGTCAACGATGTGGAGCATGGTCGTTTCGGTGCTGTGCCCGGGTCTAAATCCAGATTGGAAGTCATCAAGTAGGTGGAATTTGTTGGTGTGTTGACTTAGTTGCTGTTGTACACATTTCTCCAACACTTTAGCTAAGAGGGGGATGTTGGAGATAGGTCTGAAGTTGTCGGGGGAAGCTGGGTCAAGCAACGGCTTTTTCAAGATGGGGAGGACTTGGCCGGCTTTGAGAGAGTCAGGAATGGATCCCTGTCGCAGAGAGGTGTTAATTATTGCGGTCCAGCTAGGAATAATGGACTGGGCGGCGGCCGCTAGGCAGTTAGGGGGGGAGAGGGTCATTGAAATGGTTGATCGGGTTTAAGGTCGATAGGATTTTGGCGACGGAGTCTTCGTCATAGAGTTTGAAATCGGTCCAGAGTGCTTGATTTTTAGGTGAAGTCAGTGGGGGCAGCGCCGGTGGAGGAGGCAGGTCAGGAAGGAGTAGAGAGTGTGTGGCGGCACTAAGTTCGTTTCCTAAGGCTGTGGCTTTGTCAGCGAAGAAGGAGGAGAATTCCTCGGATGATATTGAAGACTTGGGGGTTTCTTTCGCGGTTTTGGCCAGTTTATTGGATTGGTGTTTGACCAGTTCGAAGAGCTTGCGGGGTCTGTTCTTGGCGTTCCCCAGTTCGGATCTGAAAAATTCTTTTCTTGAGTTGATGATGTTCCTGTTGTAGGCATTTCTGGGCTGGCGGAGAAGTTTTAGATGTGCTACAGAGGGGTGCTGTCTCCAGAGTCTTTCGGATTGTTGGAGGACTCTCCTCTCATTGTTGAGGGATCCAGTGAACCAGGGGTTCCTGTCTTTGATTTGGGTTCTCTTTAGTTTTAGTGGGGCTAAGTCATCCAGAATGTTCGATATAGTTGTAGAGTAGTGATCGTTGAGGTCACTGACCGTTGTGATATGCGAGGGGGGGGTCTGATTTGCAGCGAGCCTCCAATTCTCTGTGGTCCAGGTTTTTAGTGTCTCTGACCCAGCGTTTAGGAATCACTGGTTGCGGTGCCCTTGACTTGCGGGTGCCAGGTAGTAGGAAGGCGATGGCGTGGTGGTCAGACCAGTCGCAAGGGTCTATAGAGATAAGCTTGACTGTTGATTCCTTAGAGATGATCCAGTCAAGGGTGGCCCCTTTCGAATGTATTGGGAGTGAGCAGGCTTGGGTCAGGGCTTGATCGGCCAAGAGGTCTTTGATGGTGTTGACATGAGGATCCTTGGGGTCGTTCCAGTGAAGGTTGAAATCACCAAGGATAATATCTTTAGCGTTGGACGAGGTCTTAGCTGTAATGAGTTCCATAAGGTGGTAGGTGAAGGAGTTGTTCGTGCCTGGGGGGTGGTAAAAGATGTGCAAGTTGCACAGTTGGGTGGAGTTGCTGCAAATGGAAAGGGCGAGGTATTTGCAGGAGTCGGTGGAATCCGCCAGAAGTTCAGTGACAAGGAGGTTGGAGCGGTAGATGCATGCAATGCCTCCTCCTTTTTTGCTAGACTGCCTGTCCAGTCTTGGAATGTTGTAGTTGTGAGGGACTAAGAGGTCCAGGCACGGAGATGAGGAATCATTGAGCCAAGATTCTGTTAGAATTGCTAAGTCGAAGTTTTTGTTCAGGATGAGATCAGCAATATCGGCGGCGTGCTTAAAGGCCGATCGGCAATTGATTAGGAGACCAGATAGCTGACAGTACAACTACGTAAATGACTCCATATCTACACTAAACAACAAGTAGGTGTTGCTTGTGCACAGTAGTGGGTATACACATGCAACACTGTGGCACTGGCAAAGTATGATATGTAGATTTTGTATGTGTTAATTGAGGCAACTTTCTGGATGTTACATGTGGGTAAGTTAATTTTTGCTGCATATGTAGACTGTAGTTTTGGTAGTGTGTTCCTATGCACATCCTAAGTGGAACACTGCAAAATCATCATAAAAAGAGTCACCTCTACCGTCAGCCACAAGTATGAGGCCTAACACATGGCTAGCATCAAGAGGGACACACGCACACACACAGTTGCTGGCCACCATCTACGTTACCACAAGATGGTCATTATGGCTGGCAATGGAAAACTATCTGCTACAGGTAGCTGGCATGAACACTATTTCACTTGTACCAGATGATGTTCAAGGGTGTTTAGTACACACTGCTAGATAAATACTCTGTGCGACATATATCAATAGTACAAATGTGGAATTTCAGTAGTTTAGTGTGAGTATGGAATACAAATGCTTACACAGTGTACATATGTCTATGAATAAAATTTCAGAGCACCAACAATGTGCAATATTTCCAATTTTTCCTTTGACTTTGGAAAATCCTTCTTCTGTAGAGAAATTATTTATGATATTGTCCCTCCGCCTTATTGCTGCAACTGATGCTGCAGGTTGTTGAGGCTCCTCATCTCCTTCCTCTTCTTCAGCCGGCTTTTTCTCATCCCCAATGTCATCTGGCCATGGCACATTGGTCCTGACACATATATTGCGCAAGATACAGCAGACCAAGATGATTATACAGACCACAGGTGGGGAGTAGAGCAATCTGCCCCCAGATACATCAAGGCTGTGGATGATTGATTTGAGGGCTTCGAATGTCCGCTCAACGATGGACTTGGTGCGGCATAGGGCATGGTTGTAGGTCCGCTGGACTTCTGTTTGTGGGATCTTTACAGGTGTCATGGCCAACTGAATCAGTGTGTAACCTTGTTCTGCTGCAAAGAAAGGAGGTGTTGTAGCTCATCATGTCTTGATTAATACATGTGTGCTGTCCTCTGTGATACACTTACTATTAGTCATTCAGCTGAGTGGCAATGCCATGCAGATGATGATTTGTCACCAATGAGGTTAGTCTCTTTGCCATTGAGTAGGCAAATGTCTCACAATTATCTATTGTGTCAATTCGGGGGCACTATGTGAAATCCTGAACTGATACCTTTCTGATTGGATAACAAGTAACAGTAGCTGGTGATGTGTCTTCCTTCAGGCACACATATTTTGAATTGATACTTCGAGTCAACATTTTTCTAGGCATCAGCCATGGGAAAGATAGTGGGTGTATGGGAATATGTGATATGGTAGTATATACATGGCATAGCACAGAGTCTACTATGGTGACAGTACACAAGGCTTAGTAGAGGTGTGGTAATGTTGCACTGTACAGTGTAACAGGTAGACTGCGTACACCACAGCGCCACACATCTTGGGGACAATGTAGGCCATATCTTCCACATGATTCAGTGTCCATTGGGTGTGTGTCGGTGCAGGCAGAAGCACTGCAGCATATCTCCATGACAGTCACAATATTTCCCTGAAGACAGTATTGTTGGCTGTCATGGGAGACGTAGTTTGTGCAGGAGGGGGCACCTTGGTGCACAGTCTGGCACCTTGGAAGACTCCTGTAGTGGTTTCTGCAACAAAAATGTATACATGTTATGCACACTGGATGTGATGTGTGTATATGATTTGTGATGTGATGCAGAATAGTTGAGGATCACCAGTGAGGTTTATATATGGCCATATTTCTCAGTTTCACAGATGTGTGATATAACTTCATGCCTCTTGCCCATGGGATTGACTTGTGATACACAGACTTCACATAAGGATTGCCTTGTTTCAACAATGTTTTTGCAGCCTCATTGCCCTTATTTTTGCATATTTGAGGGTCTTTGCCACAATTAAATGCACACATAGGTCCTCATGTAGCATTTGTACCACTGGACATCAATGAATGTGGAAAGGCTGAGCTAACCTGCATCCAAAGTGAAGTGATGGAATGTGCATTTCATTTTACATACAGCACATCCACGGTTTTTCTACATTCACCAACTCGCATAATGGTGTCTAATGGCAACACCACCATGGTGCACGTGTGTCAGCTTAGTGTCCTGACATGACGTCATGTTTTAAGGGACAGATTCCAGCACCAATTTCATACAAACTGTGCTAGTGCCTCCTTCAATTGGTCATGCGGAATGCTGGACACATAATAATTGTACATGAGAATGAGACGTGATTATTTATTCTCTTTTCACCTCCCCTTGGGAGGCACACTACTTGCACACTGTTACAGGGTCCCTGTACATAGAATGTGTGTGATCTTCATTGGTCTTGGATGGGAAAAGCCACTACAATGGCCATAGTATACATCCTTAACATAGGGTGAATGAGAGATGCACTTTGTTGTGGCCTACAGTACTGCATTTCTATGAGGCCTTGCAAGACCATGCAGACATACTTAGTATTACCACATTGTCATGATTTGGGTATAAGCTCCACCAGAGCATCATGATGGATGATACTCCATCAGCCCATTTGACTTGTACATGTGGGCCACAATGGGTTAGGTGGTGTCGACATCTGCGACTTGTAGGTAATGTAGTATGGGACAAGTATATGGGGCCACACCAACAACATATGTACTGTCTAATTTTATGACAAGACCGGAGGCTCCTATTATGCTTTCTAATCTTGCTTTATAGTGAATAGCAGCCAAGATAAAGTAATAAAACTACAGTTCCCAGAAGGCCAATCGCCAGGTTGACCAATGGGAGACAATGGAATCAAAGAAATCAACAACCAATGAACACACAGTCTAAGGTATAACGATAGCTCTGACTACGAACAGCCCTCTTTCTTGCTGCTCGCAGTCAAGATAAGTACACGGTATCGTTTTTTTCTTAGTAGTGTGGTTCATAATTAATATTGGTTCGTTAGTATTGTATTAATTTATTGATGTTGTTGTTCTTACTTGGTATTTGCGCTGTGCGCCTTATTATTCTGCCCGTTTCTGTACTTCTAACGCTCTCCCCCCGATTTGTTTTGGGAAACAATGGTTCTGGTGTGGCCTAAAGGTCCATTCAGAATTAACCCTGTAGAGGGCACTGTGGTTGAGAGTAGGAAGTAAATTTTTAAAAAAGGGAGCAGTACGTAATATAAAGAGGGACATGTAGGTCAGTATATGACAGATGTTTATTCCAAAACAATAGTATTCAGGTGCTCACACAATAAGTGACAATAAGCGTGACGTGAGAAGTGAGGGTGATATTAAAATAAAGACATCGCATTGACAACAGTAGTAGGAACTCCTCTAGAAGATTTTTACAGAGTAAAAGGAGTTCATGTTGTAAGGGGTCGACGGCGTTTCGAACTCAATTATTTGAGTTCATCTTCAGGACATACATAGGTGAGCAAGCTGAATCAGGCGCATGGGACGGGAGTGGTGTGTAAGCAGAATAAATGAAAAGGAAGTGAGGCGCGAGGACAAGGCACGGCTTCCAGTGCTGTAGAGAGACTTACTGGGCGCGAAAACAGTTAATTTTACATCCGGGGTGGCAGGCGTCTGTGAAACGCTGCGCTTCTCTGTATTTGAGCGTGGGAGACTGTTGTGCAGAATCAATTCTAGAGGAGCAGCTGGCCTCTGTAAGGCATCGTTCAGTGCTGCATATTTAATTTTGGAGAGTCCCGGGCACTTAATGGGAGCCTGGAGATGAAGGACAGAACGTGTCCTGCTGCTGCTGTAGCCTGCGTTTAGTTGCATCGGCGCGAGGCGGCCATTTACTGCCTTTCTGCCCGTTCTGCAGCGCTTCTCAGCGCGTCTCCAGCCTTCCCCTCAGAGCGTCTCCAGCCTTCCGAGCTCGTTGTTGGCTCGAGTCTGCTCCATTTACGTCCGGCCCCTTTGGGGAGTGGCTCTCTGTCTCCCGGCCAGTTTCTGTCATAGCTTCACGCCCACTGGGTGGTGCTCCTTCCAGACTTTGTTTTAACCTTTTTCTGCCTGTTTTTTTCTCCCTCTTTCACAGGTATGGAGCTGGATAGCTCTCAAAGCTCCGAATTACATAATGAGGACGGGGAGGCATTTACGAATGACTTGAATGTCTTTATTAATTCATCGGTTGAGCATGCTGTTGAGGCATCTATGAAACGTTTTTCCAAGGATATGGAAATTTCAATGTTGTCACTTATGTCCAAAGCATTGGCCCAGTTTGCGGGGGATAGCAGAAAAAGGAAATTGGTACCTACCAGCGCTAAAGGTGATTTTTCTGTTGCGTCACGTAGGTTTAATGA
Source organism: Calotriton arnoldi (assembly GCA_963921515.1). Classification (NCBI taxonomy): domain Eukaryota; kingdom Metazoa; phylum Chordata; class Amphibia; order Caudata; family Salamandridae; genus Calotriton; species Calotriton arnoldi. The sequence goes on along the minus strand of CAWUFW010001103.1, from coordinate 3,071,351 downwards.
GGTTTCCCCTCACAAGGTTGAGGTCTTAGTGCCTCCCAGGCCTCCTTCTAAGGAGGGGATTTCTGTTTCCGACGGCAAACGTAAAATTAAAACAAAGCACGGTGAGGTACCCGAGAAATTGATAATTTCCCAAATATTGGACACTGACGATGATTTTGGTGACGCAGATGACTTGTTGGACAACCTTGATGCCGATGATCCTTCCCCTCCACCTAAAAAAGCAAAAACTGATCCTTTTTTCTCTAATCCCATTATGGATGCGGAGGGTACTCCCATGTTTGATCCTTCCACGATTCGTCACCCAAATTCCACTGAATGGTTTCCCGTCTCCCATGTTGGTGATTATATTTCAGCTAGACTGCGTTTACCTTTAGACAAATCCACTAGATCCAAACTCAAATCGGAATATCCTAAACCTTCCCTTTCTTCTAACATTACTAGTACTCCAACTATCGATCAACCTTTGTTGACCTTCTTTTCCAAATTTGGGAAAGATCCACGCAAGGGCGTGGATAGGGCTTGGTCTACTTGTCAGGACAAGTTGTTGGACGTGGTTGGTCATCTGGCCCGTATATTTGATTAGGCAGAATCAGCCAGTTTAGACGGCACAGATCTGGATCCCCAAGATATATCTCTATGGGTTCAAAGAGCTTTCTGCCTTCTTGGCAACGCCAATTCAGCAATTACCCACGAACGTCGCAAGGGCCTCCTAATAAAGTTGGATCCCAAGTTGGCTAACTTGGCTACTTTAGATCCCGGTATCAAGGCCGATGGTCTCCTGTTTGGTGATTCTTTGGTAAAAGACCTTAGTAAGTTTGTCACGACCTTTGCATCCATTGACAAGGCCCAACAATCTATTAAGAAGGTTTTCTCCCAACGTCTTTTTGGACGGGCCGGCAGAGGCAGGAGTCGCTTTGCCGGCCGTTCTTTCCACAACCAAGGCTCCAGAGGTTCGTTCAATTCTAACGCCAATTACCAGGATTTCAAGCCCCAGTTCTACCCCAAAAGAGGCCGGGGTTTCAGGGGCCGTGGTCAGAAGAACTTCAGAAACAATTCCAACAAGGTAAGTCCCTCAGTTTCTCCCCCTGTGGGTGGCCGTCTGAAATTGTTTCTCCCAAAATGGCAATCTCTGACTGCAGACCCTTGGGTCCTAAACTCCATCCAAGGCTATATTATAGAATTTTACGCTCCACCTTTCCCGACAGTTTTCCCTCCTCCTCTCGTCTTCGCAGACAAAATGTCAAATCTTATCTCAATAGAGATTCAATCACTTCTCCAAAAACACGCAATTCAGATTGCCCCTCTAGATCCTTCAGGGTTCCTCAGTTCTATCTTCCTGGTTCAAAAGAAAAACAAGAAAATGCGTCCGGTCATAAACCTGAAATGGTTCAACCAGTTCGTGGTTTATCGCCACTTCAAAAATGGAGACCATCATCCATCTCAGAGATTCCCTCCGTCTAAACGATTGGATGGTCAGAATGGACCTTCAGGACGCCTATCTCACTATTCCGATTCATCATTCCCACAGGAAATTTCTCCAATTTCAATGGCTAGGAGTGACTTACCAATTCTGTTCTCTCCCTTTCGGTCTGTCGTCAGCACCATGGTGCTTTTCGAAGATTATGAAACCTGTGGTGATCTACCTTCGTTCTCTCGGGATCAGATTGATTATTTATCTCGATGACATCCTGCTGATGAATTTATGCAAACAGACCCTGTTATCTCATTTGCACATCACATCACAGACCTGGGTTTTCTTCTAAACCCCGAAAAGTCTATGCTCATTCCTTCTCAACGAATCGAGTTTTTAGGTTTTCTCGTAGACTCTTCCGCCGCTTCCCTTCATCTCCCTAAATCAAAGGTATCCAATATAAAATCAGAAATCTTCCAGGTGCTTCAAAACAACTCGATTTCCCTCAGGTCTCTTGCAAGGATCGTGGGTCTTTTGTCCGCTTCTATTCAGGCAATCTTCCCAGGGCCTCTTCATTATCGGGCCCTCCAGCGCCTAAAGATTCGACATCGGCGTCTAGGCCTGGCTTATTCCGACCCTCTTTCCTTAGGCAGGAGTCCCGCCTAGAACTTCAATGGTGGATAGACCATTTAGATGCCTGGAACGGCAGAACCATCTTTGCCTCAGCCCCAGATCTTGTATTAGAATCCGATGCAAGCCTGACAGGTTGGGGCGCCCGATGTGGCACGATCTCGACTGGAGGTACATGGTCTCTAGAGGAGTCAAAATTGCACATAAATTGTTTAGAGATGCTTGCAGGCTCCTTTGCGATTAGAAGCCTCGCAAAGAACAAGGTATGTTGTTCTATCCTCCTTCGCATGGACAATGTTTCTGCGGTACGTTACATCAACCATCTAGGTGGCACCAAGTCCAAACCCCTTGCGGAGTTAGCAAAGTGCCTCTGGGAATTCTGTCTCCTCCACAAGATCTCGGTCAGAGCGGAATACCTCCCAGGCAATCTCAATTCCATAGCGGACTGGCACTCTCGTTATCTAAGAGATTCCAGCAATTGGAGGCTTCTTCCATCCGTTTTTCAATCTCTTTTTCAAAAATGGGGCCCTTTACACATCGATCTCTTTGCCTCCCGCCTCAATTCCCAACTTCCTCGTTTCTTCAGTTGGCGTCCGGACCCTTTGGCTCTCGCCACAGACGCCTTCCTCCAAAACTGGTCTACCCATCTCAATTATGCTTTTCCTCCTTTTGTCATGATCAACAGAGTTCTCGCTCAGACCAGACGTCAACTTGCCTCCCTGGTACTCGTGGTCCCCTTCTGGCAGTCCCAGATCTGGTTTCCTTCCCTTCTGGAGATGACGGTGGACTTCCCGGTACTTCTTCCTTCCTACAACAATCTTCTCTTGGATCCATTGGGTCATCTTCATCCTCTATTTCTGGACAATTCCTTGGTCCTGTCCGCGTGGAAGGTCTCGGGTCAAACTACTCTGACCTCCTCATTTCGCAAGCAGGGCTTGGGCCCCAGGAACAAATAAAGCCTACAGGTCAGCATGGTCTTTATGGGCAAGCTGGTGTTTGGGAAAATGTATCGATCCCTTTTCAGCACCTTTAAATTACATTGTAAATTTTCTGGCTTCTGAGGCCAGTTCAGGTAAGTCTTACAGAACAGTTAACTTGTATCGTTCAGCAATTTCCCTCAACCACTGTCCTATTGGTGGCAAACCGGTGGGTGAGCACCCCCTGATTTGTCGTCTTCTGAGAGGTGTTAAATTTTCTAAACCACCTTTACCTAAATACTCTAAGTTATGGGACGTGAATTTGGTACTCAAACTCTTTTCTGACTGGCCAGATAATGCTGTTCTTTCTTTGAAAATGCTTTCAGCCAAACTTACTATGCTGTTGTGCCTGGTTTCTATCAAACGTGTTTCTGATGTCAAGGCTATTGATGTTTCCTCTCGACAGTTTACTCCTTCTGGTGTATTGTTCCATATTAATTGACGTACAAAAACAAATTTGAACACTGTTTTTTATCCATATTTTCCTGACCAACCTAAATTATGTGTAGGTCAATGTCTCAAGGTATACGAACAAAGAACTTTTGATCTCAGATTGTCCTCCCATTCCCAGCTTCTCATTTCTTTCCGCAAACCTCATAACCCTGTTTCTGCTGCCACTTTAGCCCGTTGGGTTCGGTGGGTGATGTCCCTGGCTGGTATTGATGTTTCTGTGTTTGGGGCCCATTCTACCAGAGGAGCCATGGCCTCCAAAGCCTTTTGGGCAGGCTCCAGGTTGGAGGACATTCTGAGATCGGCTGATTGGTCCAACAACAATGTATTTCGAATGTTTTATTGCAAACCTGTCATTTCTGCTGCTTCTTTAGTAGTTGATATGCTTTAAACAAGCATAATAGGAGCCTCCGGTCTTGTTATAAAATGTAGATTTTCCTAGTAAGTTATGTCAGAAAATCTTAATTTTATTAAAGACACGGAGGCGAGTATTATCCCGCCACAACACTTCTTAATATGTGTTTTCTCCCTCCCTACAGGGACTCCAGCTTTACCACCCACTTCTTCCTGATGGGACCCAACTTCCTACAAAGGAGTTTGCTTGGCCAAGTACTGCTTCCTCAGGCTTCGGTGATCATCCATCCCCCGCTCCTGCTTCCAAGACGACTTTGCTGGACTTCAGTCAAGACCTTTTTGCTTGGACTTTGGCCTTATGTATTGTTTTTGCTATTTTTCCTCTAGTTATGGACTCTACTTAATCTGCTCGCTGAAGAGGGCTGTTCGCAGTCAGAGCTATCGTTATACCTTAGACTGTGTGTTCATTGGTTGTTGATTTCTTTGATTCCATTGTCTCCCATTGGTCAACCTGGCGATTGGCCTTCTGGGAACTGTAGTTTTATTACTTTATCTTGGCTGCTATTCACTATAAAGCAAGATTAGAAAGCATAATACTCGCCTCCCTGTCTTTAATAAAATTAAGATTTTCTGACATAACTTACTAGGAAAATCTACATTTAACTAAAGACTAATCTGTCAATGTATTCCTACATGATTGAGTGTCCTGTGGTCTGTCTTGTGCTTGAGAAGTACTTACCAACCAGTAGGCCATTCCCATAAGTCCCATTCTGGAAACGCTCATTGATAAGGGAATACCATAAGATGAATGAGTCATGTGCACTCCCCGGGTACTCGGCAAGGACATTGATGAAAACGCCTAGATGGTCCATGATTGCCTGCACGTTCATTAAATAGGTGAGCTTCCTGTTGCGGTAGATATGGAATGTAGCCGCAGGAGGCAGTATTTGGAAATGGGTGCAGTTCATTGCCCCCAACACATGTGGAAATCCTGCAATGGCATAAAAGCCTTGTTTGATCTCCTGTTATTGCTGAGCTGTGTTGGGGAAGTAGAGGTATAGAGGCATGAGGCTTATGACGGCACCCAGGACGGTGGGGAGGAACCTGGAGAATATTGCCTGGGATACTCCTGCCCCTCTGGCTTTGGTGGTTTGGAAAGTTTCAGACGCCGGCAAGTGCAGGACAGCCAGTAGTTTGGCCGGCTGAGGTATGTTGGTGCAGCGCTGCGATGTTGGCTGCAGCCTTGGTTCAATCTGGTGCAATAGGCGAGCAATGGACTCCATCTTGAGCCTGTAATGGGCAATGACCTCTTCCCCCCTGAGATCAATGAGGATTATCCTCTGGCGGTATGTCCTCTCCCTTCTGCACTGCCTCTGTGGTGGTGGTGCTGGTCTCCTTGGTGTTCCTAGCTGCAATAGCAGTAGATCCATGGCGTAGTGGAGCTTGCCAAAGTAATTTGGGTATGTTCTGCTTTTATACAAATGTGCTAGAATGCAGCACGCATAGAAAGAGGAATAAAACGAGGAGAAATTAAAACATTTCTCCTTGTTGCGCCTCCCTACACCTCCCCTGGGGAGGTGTAGCATTCTGACGCATTCCCAGGTTTACGAAAGGTTGTAAATCTGGGAACGCGGCAGAAGCCGTGGGTGTTACGTGGGAACACACACAGCAACACCCATGGCACGCTCCTTTCATGCAAAGTGCTGTGTGAAAAGGGGCCGTATTTACAAGGACACAAAAAGCCACACAGGGTGGCTTTACGTGTCCTTGTAAATATGGGGCAGAAAAATGCAACGCCGCTGCATCACAAAAAGTGGCGTACCTACAGCACTAGGGGTTTGTAAATAAGCCCGTAAGTGCAGGTGAACAAAGACTTTTCTTAGAAGGCTGCAGCCTACTTTCAACATTGGCACCGCCACCGGTCCGGTTCAACACTGGTGCGTCCCACTTCCACCACAGCCTCATGGTTGCCATTCATGGTCTTTGGCATTAACTCCAGACCCGCCTCCAAGTAGTGGCTGCTGGTGATCCTTTACAGTGGTTGGAGTTAAATAGCTGTGTCAAATACGCTCATTCACTTCGTTTGTTTGATTCTGACCTTTTTTAAGTGCAGGATCAGGCAGATTTTTGTCCCAAGAAAATACTGGAAAAAACACAAATTAGTTAATTTCACAGCACAATTTTCACATAAACAGACTAACATTCCAGAGATTCTTAATAAGCCCAACTGAAATATTCCAATATTTTCGTGGGGTGCCAGACAAAATTTACCCTCCCCAAGGGGTATTTGGGCTTATTCACTTTGAAAAATTGTGTCAAAATAGGGGATTGTTTTGCACATTTTCAGAAACTTTGGGAAAAGAGCTATATGTATTACAGGCAACTACAAAATCTGGTTATGCAAGTGCACATGGCTATCATTTCTCAAAATGCATATAACCTCTCGCTTCACTTTATTTTTCTATTCTCGTCCTTCCAAGCAGATTCTAGAAATCTGCTTGGAAGGTGCAGGGTGGAGAAATAAAGTGTTATGCAAATCTCATAATCATGTGTCACAGATAGCAGTGCTATGCTCATACAGCAAGGAAATGCAAAATTACAACAAGCTTACAGGATCAGAGAGCAATCAGGCTCACCTATACTGCACAGGCCCAGAGAGCCGAAGTGGTATCACCGAATGCATTTTCAATGTGTTGTTTATTATTGTCTCTGTGGTTGTGAGCATGTTAATACCAAACTATTTGAAATACATGAGCTGTGTTGATTGACTGAGCAGGGTAGAGTCTGATGTGTTGTGGTCTGTGTATGTTATTGTCATGAGATATCCATATGTTTGTACATATGCAGTTGTACAATACACAGACACACACACACACACACACACACACACACATAGCACAGACAAGACTCTAACCTGATCATGAAAAATTAACTGGCCTTTGGCCTCCTTGTTATAGGTCACCATAACCTAGACATGGCATTATTAGACCATAAAACCTTTCCTGTCGTTTTAACTAGAACAAGTATTAACCAAGTAAAAAAAACGTGAAAACTTCTGCTGTTTGTTGAAGTTTTGAATTGATATAAATGACATGTATTAAGAAAAACATAATACCCAGATATGAAAGCACTTGTGAAATATATGAGCTTGAAACCATTTCTGATTACGAACCAGTCAAAGAACGCACACACACTTACACACAATCCTACTCACACATAAATATATAAGCATGCATACTTGTTGTTTGAATACATGCATATATACAAACATATACGTACAAATAAATAAACTTAAATGCATTGATTAGCTATAAATGCTAACAGTTCATAGCCAACTATTAGATGGTCAAGGCCATAAAGTGAACGATGGGGCTGGGAACAGGAAGAAAGACCGGCTGACGTCCTGCTAATACCTGGTGCAAAAACCTGTCACATATCACTATGCATTAGCACAACTTCCCTTTCATCTCCAGCTCACTTATGAAAAACAACTCTTCACCCCCACTGCACACAGCTTTCTACTTCTCTGCTTTGCACCAACCAAATTGCATTCAATCTTATGAATTTGCCACCTGACAATTGCACAACCTATAAAGAACAAATCATTTGCACTCAGAATGCCAACATTAAACTATGCATTTAACATCGAGGGTGGCAGGGGGTACCTGTTCAATCAGCGCATTCCTGGGGCATTTAAAATGAGATTCATTCAGTTCAGCCCTTTCCTTAAATGCAACAGAAGCCGCATACAATCAATGCACATACATACTTATTTCCCCGCATTGTAGCTTTAGCAATATCCCATGTTGGATGGGAATGGCCCTCCATGGGCGAGTCCAGTTGCAGTTCAATCAGCCTCCTGTGGGGTTGCATCCTAGGGAGATGGTGATGGAAGGGGAAAATGTAAGCACATCCAGGCATCAGCAAAGCAGCACCTGACAGGGACTTTTTCACTGCTAGGTATTTAAAATATACGTACATATATTGCATGTATTGATTTCAATACTTGGAATAGCAGAGGTTCCTACAGCTTACTGTGTAAATGTGGCGGGCAGCAGGCAGAGCGGATGGGGAGGAAGCTGCAGGCCAGGATCTGGACCGTTGGCACTGCTGTACACATGTGTGCTGGTGCTGAGCTTAACACTGCTCGAAAAGCCCCAGAGTGAACACGCTAACCAAACCCTACTGCCCAGATTAGTTTCATTTTTATGTGTTTTTTTTTTACTATGTGAAGTGTCGGGCCCGATTCACAGAACTAACTTACGACAAAATCCTAAACTTACTACCATTTTGGTATTCACAGAACGAACTTACTCATTTTGGTATTCACAGAATAAACTTACTCATTTTGGTATTCACAGAAGACACTTACACATTTTGTGTAACTTACACATTTTGTGTAACTTACTCATTTTGTGTAACTTACACATTTTGTGTAACTTACACATTTTGGTATTCACAGAAGGCACTTACTCATTGATGAGTAAGTGCCTTCTGTGAATACCAAAATGAGTAAGTTAATTCTGTGAATACCAAAATTGTTGTAAGTTCATTCTGTGAATACCCAAATGTGTAAGTTCATTCTGTGAATACCAAAATTGTTGTAAGTTCATTCTGTGAATACCCAAATGTGTAAGTTCATTCTGTGAATACCAAAATTGTTGTAAGTTCATTCTGTGAATACCAAAATTGTTGTAAGTTCATTCTGCGAATACCCAAATGTGTAAGTTCATTCTGTGAATACCCAAATGTGTAAGTTCATTCTGTGAATACCAAAATTGTTGTAAGTTTAGGATTTTGACGTAAGTTAGTTCTGTGAATCAGGCCCTATGTCTTTACAGGGAAGGCTTTAGGAGTCTTCTGCACCTTTGTGCATGCTCTTTTCTTCCCACAGGACGCAGTCCTGCAAAAGATTGCTAGTGGTGCCCACTGGCAACCACTGGCTCAAATTAAGTTCTACCCCGGAGAAGCGTATAGACCTCATACAGTCATGGCACTCAAGCTCCACACTCGTGATTATTACCCGATCCAAGTAGTCAGTCATGTTAAGGCCATACCTTTTAACACATTTTACTGCATACCAGCTGTGAGAAGTTGGCCTGGTATATGCTGTTCACTAATTAAAGTGGACACCTTGCACCAGAACAATTCGACTCTTATGGTAGATAGGTTTAAGACAACCTTTATAGAAAGCTATCCTAGTGGTAGCTGTGGAGAGCAGCCTTCAGGCTAAGTCTTGAAGGAATGTAAAGCAGCTTGTTTTACCACACAATCTCTTGAATCACCAAATGAAAAGACACCACACAGGTATATATATCAAATATATATGTATTTATTAATATACACTCTCTACTAATCTCTTTATGAGATTAGAAGTCAGGAACATATGTACAAGTCAAATGTTATCAAAATAAGTTTAGCACAATCGAATCTTAGTTTGGCTAGACCTAGGTCTAGGGCATCTAGAATCGAGGGACCCCCAAGAACCACCCCAGGTAGTTGTAGGAGACCCACAGGGGACGGACGCGGTGTCCTGGCACCGGTGCGAGTCCTGTACGAGTCTATGCGAACAGACGCGATTGAGATTTCAATGTTAAAGATCCCTTGCGTGTTCGAGGCGAACACACCGATCGGTCCTTGTACGAGTCGAAGGACGCGGTTACAGATAGAGTTGCAAGGGAGATGGACGCGCTGTGTCTAACACAGACGCGAACCTTGTGAGAGTCAGCGCAATGGAGATTTCAATGTTACAGGCCCCTTGTGTGTTCGAGGCGAACACCGATCGGACTCAGGACGAGTCGAAGGACACGGTTCTAGATAGTGTTACAAGGGAGATGGACGCGATGTGTCTAACACAGGCGCGAACCCTGTACGAGTCAGCGCAATTGTCGCACTTAGAAAATAAGAGTTTTAGGGCACTTCTAGGGTAGCTACAAGCAAGTCACTTACAGGGTAAGTAGTTCTAGGGCCCACATCCACAGGAGCACCATAGTGCTGAAGTTACGTCACCCAGGGGAGCCGGGTGCATAGGTGTTCTTTGGTGTCGGGTCGCAGCGTCGTTTTCAATGGGAGCCAGTGAAGACTTGCTGCTTGCGGCGATAGGAGAAGTGTCCGGAGGAATCCAAGCCTGGATTCAGAAGATGGAAGACCTGAAAGCAGAGGGGACAGTGTTCAAAGTCACTTGGCAGTGACTCGGGGCAAGGAAGATGGATGCCCACCGTCGTCGCAAGATTCAGGTCATTCGTGGGTGCCTTGACTCTTCAGCCACGAGGTCGAGGAGGCGTCGACAATGACCAGGAGCTGGATTCGGCATGTCCCACGATGTCTGCAGCTTACTGCAGTATCGGCGACTCGATTGGAGCCAACAAGCCTTGGTAACAGCACGTCTCGGGGAAAGTGTAAAAAGTCAATGTCGCAGACCAGCAAAGTCTGAGGGACTCATCCAGCGAGGGTAAGTCAGGGCAGGCCTGGAGCAACCAGGGGAGCCCTTTGGCACTGTAGGAAAGTCTTCAGGGGACCCACAAGCCGGCTGGCAAGGGATCGCAAAGACACCTCAGGAGGATTCACTCAACAGGGGCCCTCGGTCACTCGGGACGTGGTAGGCCTCTGATCTTTGGAGAGATTCCTGCTGGAGGCTAGGACCACACGTGGTCCAAAGCCCAAGTTCGTGGAACGTTGTGAAGGGGTTGCACTTGACAATAGTGCACGGTACCCAGGGGTCGCGGTTCCTCGTCACTCTTAGGGTCCACTGGCCTCAGCTTCGCTGGGGACTCACGATGGCCTTTGAGAAGTCAGGAAATCCACTTCTTGGGCTGCAGGGACTTCGGACTCCGGCGGGAGCGGCGTAGTTTGCAACCGTCGTTTGTAGTTTTTGGTGCCTGCCAAGCAGGGAGTCACTCCTTGACTCCAAGGGAGATTCTTCAGTCTTCCAAAGGTAGTGGAACGTCGAAGGTCCGGGATTCTTCTTGTAGAGCGTCGTCCAGGGGTATCTAGTTTGCAATGCACAGGTTCCCCTCTTATACTAAAAGAAAGGGAGGGACTAGCTCTATGACCCCACCTATGGGAGGGTCAGGGGAGTGGGTGGTTACACCTACTTCCCTTTGTCCAGTTTCGCACCAGAGCAGGGGCAGGTAGCCCCTGAGCCGGTTTGAACTGGGGTATGCACAGAGGAGCCTTCTGCTCCCCCAGTGCAGGACTTCAAAGCACTCTAAGAGTGCACCCACCCAGCCCCAATACACTAAACCCTGTCTGGGAGGTGGTCACACCCCCTTGGGACAGGATATCTATTGTTGGGCTTCCTCCACTGCGAGTGTTGGTCATCAGCAGGAGGGCAGCCCAGTGTCTGTGACTGGTGGCATCCATTTTGTGATGCCAGGGCTCTGCAGGATTCTACCGCGTTTCCACAGTAGGTACATGTCTATCCCTCTAGAAGGGTGGAATGCTACCCCCGCCGCCAGGACTGGCGGGGGGGGGGTAGTATTCCAAGATGTTTGACACCAAACACGACATGTTTCGATGCAGCCATTCCAAAGTTAGCATTCTACCACGAGGTAATGCACTTAAAAGTATATGGTTTAACCACATCCACAAACAGCCCCAGAGAATGGACTCTGAGAGCTGCAGAGGGGCCCTGCTCTGGCAGAGGCACCCCCTCACATGGAAACTAAGCACCCTGCCCTCAGGATTGATAGGGCCTGCTTTAGGGGTGACTGATAAGTCTCAATGTGTGTGCAGGAGAGATATAGGGGACCTATATCTCAGTGAGGAGTGCTAGCACTTCCTCACCCAGGCTGCAGTAGCAGGCCTGTGGTGTCAGATTTAGTCTGCTTCCCAGGGGTGGCATAATACATGCTTCAGCCCCTGGTAGGCCTGTGAAGTACCTATGCCCTTGGTACCTAAGGTACCATATACTAGGGACTCATAAGGTACCACAGTATCCAATCACTAGTGCACCTAGAGTGCACTCCAAATCGTTTAGAGAGAACAGAGAGGCTGGGGCCCTGATTGGCAGGGTCCCAGCCAGACTATAGCCAGAAACCAGTGTAAACATCAGAAAAAAAAAGTGGGGGCAACATAAGAGGCAGATCCTACTCTCCTACACAACCCCCCCCAAACGCAGGGACACTAAACTAACCTTGACCAGTTGAGTCTTCGTGTTCAAAGTGGAAATACCTTGAGAGTCCATCTGCATTGGCATGTTGGGTCCCAGGTCTATGTTCCACTGTATAGTCCATCCCCTGTAGGGAAATGGACCACCTCAAAAGTTTTGGGTTTTCACCTTTCATCTGTTTAAGCCATAGGAGGGGCTTGTGGTCAGTCTGAACTATGAAGTGAGTGCCAAACAAGTATGGCCTCAGCTTCTTCAGGGCCCACACCACAGCAAAGGCCTCCCTCTCTATAGCTGACCAACGTTTCTCTCTAGGGGTCAGCCTTCTGCTAATAAAAGCTATTGGCTGGTCTTGACCTTCATCATTCAGTTGAGACAGTACAGCTCCCACACCCAGCTCAGAAGCATCTGTTTGGACAATGAACTTTTTGGTGTAGTCTGGACTCTGTAAGATGGGGGCAGTGCACATGGCCTGCTTTAGGTCTTCAAATGCCTTCTGACAGCTAGCTGTCCACTGAACCTTTTTGGCATTTTCTTTGAGGTCAGATCATTCAAGGGGGTCACTATAGATCCATATCCCTTGACAAACCTCCTATAGTACCCAGTCAGGCCTAAGAAGGCTCTCACCTGTGTCTGGGTGGTTGGAGCAACCCATTCCCTTATGGTTTGGATTTTGCTCTGTAAAGGCTGAACCTGGCCTCCACCTACAAGGTGGCCCAGGTATACAACCTGACTCTGCCCTATCTGGCACTTAGTGGCCTTGATAGTGAGGCCTGCTTTCTGCAGAGCCTCCAAAACAATCCTGAGGTGGACCGGGTGATCCTGCAAGGAGGAACTAAAGACAGCAATATCATCTAGATAAGCTGAGCAATAAGTTTCCATCCCTGTCAGAACTTTATTCACCAACCTCTGAAAAGTGGCAGGTGCATTTTTCAATCCAAAGGGCATCACCACAAAGTGGTAGTGCCCACCAGGGGTCGAAAATGCTGTTTTGGCTTTTGCATCATCAGCTAACCTGATCTGCCAGTAGCCAGCTGTTAGGTCAAACGTGCTTAGTTACTTGGCTGAGGCCAAAGTATCAATCAGCTCATCTGCCCTTGGTATGGGATAGGCATCAGTCCTAGTGACTGCATTGAGGCCTCTGTAGTCTACACAAAACCTCATTTCTTTCTTACCACCCTGGGTATGAGGCTTGGGTACCAGGACTACTGGGCTAGCCCAAGGGCTATCTGAAGGCTCAATTACACCTAGCTCCAACATTTTCTGGACTTCAGTCCTGATACAGTCCCTGACATGGTCAGGTTGCCTGTAGATTTTATTCTTGACAGGCAGACTGTCTCCAGTGTCCACCTCATGGGTGCACCAGGAAGTCTGACTAGGGGTCAGGCTAAACATATGTCTATACTGTTGCAGAACTTGTCTGCACTCAGTTTGCTGATGGTCAGTGAGGCTGCTTGCCAAAGCAACACCATCTACTGACCCATCATCAGGGTTCTGAGAGAGCAGGTCAGGGAGAGGGTCACTCTCCTCCTCCTGTTCCTCATCAGTTGCCATGAGCAAGCCCTTAAACAGCGTCTGAAATGGTATCAACCCATAAGAACTCTTCGCTCCCTTGGTGCTGAGCTGGTATCAGTACCACCCATAAAAAAAGTCGCATGGGGAGGGAGAAGTTTTGTTGCCGGTGCTGCCAAGGCCTGGAATGATCTCCCTTTTCATCTGAGAAATACACCTAATATCCTAACCTTCAGGAATGAATTGAAGACATGGCTCATTACCTTGTAAAAATTGTCTTCCACCCCAATGCCCAGTTTGAGAGCAGCTAGCGCCAGGACACCTTTGGGTAACCGTTCGCGCTGTATAAATGCCTATAACATAACATAACATAACATGTCAGCCCTGTCAACATATGGCTTTAATCTGTTGACATGGAGCACCCTCAGGGGGCTCCTGGGAGTTCCAAGATTCACCAGGTAGGTGACTTCTCCCTTCTGTTCAACTATTGTATGGGGGCCACTCCACTTGTCCTGGAGGGCTGCTTGGGCCACAGGCTCCAATACCCACACCTTCTGTCCTGGCTGGTATACAGTCAGTACAGCCTTTTGGTCATGCCAAGCTTTTTGTAATTCTTGGCTGGCCTCCAGGTTTTTGGTTGCCTTTTTCATGTACTCAGCCATCCGGGAGCGGAGACCAAGTACATAGTCCATCACATCTTGTTTGGGGGCTTGAGAGGTAACTCCCAGCCCTCTTTACCAAACACAATGGACCTCTCACAGGATGCCCAAACAGAAGCTCAAATGGGCTGTAACCAACCCCCTTCTGTGGAACCTCTCTGTATGCAAACAACAGGCAAGGAAGAAGAAGGTCCCATTTCCGCCTAAGCTTCTCTGGGAGTCCTTTAATCATTCCTTTCAAGGTTTTGTTGAAGCGTTCAACTAAACCATTGCATTGTGGGTGATAGGGGGTGGTGAACTTATAAGTTACACCACACTCCTTCCACATTGCTTTCAGATATCCTGACTTGAAGTTGGTACCTCTGTCAGAAATGACCTCCTTTGGGAAACCCACTCTGGAGAAGACTCCAATAAGGGCTCTTGCCACCACAGGGGCTGTGGTGGTCCTCAGGGGAATTGCTTCTGGGTACCTGGTGGCATGATCCACTACCACCAGGATAAACCTGTGCCCAGATGCAGTTTGAGGGTCAAGGGGACCAACAATGTCAATTCCTACCCTTTCAAAGGGTACCCCCACCACAGGTAGTGGTATCAGGGGGCCTTTGTTGTGCCACCTGCCTTACCACTGGCTTGGCATGTGACACAGGAGCGACAAAACTCCTTTGTGTCCTCTGACATATGTGGCCAATGAAAATGTGGGACAAGCCTGTCCCAGGTCTTGTTTTGGCCCAAGTGACCTGCCAAAGGGATATCATGTGCTAGGGTCAAGAGGAACCCCTAAACTTCTGAGGTATTACCATCCTCCTGGTGGCTCCAGGGGCTGGATCTCTACCCTCAGAATATAGGAGTCCCTCATCCCAATAAACTTTATGGGACCCACTAGCACTCCCAGCAGCCTCAGCAGCAGCCTGCTGTCTGAGGGGTTCAAGAGAGGGGCACCACTGTTGCTCCTTACTCAGATCTTGCCTAGAAGGGCCCCCTGCCCCCAAGAACTCAACCTGGTCAGGCTCAAGTCCCTCTGGGGCAGTTCCTTCTTCAGGATCTGCTTCACCTCCCTCTGGGGGTGAATCTGCAATCTGAGACAGAGGGGAAGGCACTGCCTTTACCCTACTGCTCCTCCTCTTGTGAAGCATCTGGTCCATTGTTCCAGGATCCAGAGCTGGTTCAGTGTTATGCATTCTTGCTTGTGACCTGGTCACAGCAAATACCTCTGCAGGGATGCCCAACATCTCAGCATGAGTCCATAACTCTACTTCAGACCAGGCTGAAGTCTCAAGATCATTGCCCAATAGACATTCGACAGGGAGGTCTGCACTGACTACAACCTTCTTGAGGCCAGTTACCCCTCCCCAGGAGAAATTCACAACTGCCAGACTATGGTTGGTCCTGACATTGCTTGCATTGGTCACCTGGTACATTTCGCCCAGGATGATCTGTCCAGGGTCCACAAGATCCTCTGCCACCATGGTGACACTAGCACCTGTGTCCCTAAATGCCAAAGCCTGTTTGCCATTTATTATAGGCTGCTGTTTGTATTTGCCCAGATTACTGGGACTTACTAGGAAGGACATATTAAGGTCTCCCTCACAAATCAGCATTGCCTGAGTGGGCACTCTGACTACGTCAGAGTCCACTTCAGAACCCAGGGTCAACCCTACTACACCCTTATTCTGAGTACCACCTCCACCAGTAGCTGAGCTAGGGGGAACAGTTGCCTTAGGGGCAGGAATGGTGGTGGTTTGGTCTTTGGACTTGTTACAATCAGAAGTCCAGTGCCCTTTCTGTTTACAGAATTTGCACCAGGGCTTCTTTTGGCCTTTCCCCTTGTTGGATTGTGACTCCCCACCAGATGCAGATTTTTGGGGCCCTTGTGAAGACTTCTGGTCTTTTGACTTATCTCCACCTTTCTCAGAGCCCTTAGGATCTTGCTTCTTGGTGTCACCCCCTTGGTTCTGGGGTTTCTGCCTTACCCTGGTTCTGACCCATTTGTCTGCCTTCTTTTCCAATTCTTGGGGAGAGGTCAGATCTGAGTCCACCAGGTATTGATGCAACAACTGGTTCTGGCAATTATTAAGGATCTGTTCTCTCATCATCAGATTATACAATCCCTTGAAGTCAGTAACCCTACTGCCAACCAGCCGACCCTCCAGAGCCTTGGTTGCACAATCTACAAAGTCAGTCCAGTCCTGAGTCTGTGCCTTCTGGGTGTCTCTGAACTTCAACCTTTACTGCTCAGTGGTTAAGCCAAACCCATCTATCAGTGCACTCTTCAGGACTTCATAATTATCAGCATCCTCTTCTCTAACAGTGAGGAGCGTGTCTCTACCTTTGTCTGCAAAGGAGAGCCACAAGTTTGCTGCCCACTGCTTTTGGGGGACCTGCTGTACTCTACAGGCCCTCTCCATAGCAGTTATCCACTTGTGGATATCATCCCCACTCTGGTACGGAGGAACAACCTTGCTCAGGTTCCTATGGTCTGGAATAGATTCTCTGCCTCTAGGGACACTGTTGCTGCCACCAAGGGGTTCTAACCCCTCTCTTCTAGAAACTCTCTGGATCTCCAGGGCTTCTCTATCCAGTGCCAACTGCTTGGTTCTGAGGGCAACTCTTGCTTCCTCATACTGCAGCAGTTTGCACATTCTTTCAGAGGAGCTCTCTCTTATGGGAAAGTATGAGTTCCTCTGCTGGACAAATTCCCTGCCAGAGTGATAAGAGTGGTCAGATTCCATGTAAGGGGACCTATGCCTCTCCTCCACTCTGTCAGTTCTCTTAGGGAGAATTCCTCTGTCCTTTTCAGGCCCCTCGGAGCCTGGCCCTTCAATCACAGAGTCTTGGTCATTCTGATTTTCATCATCTGACCCAGACACTGTAATTGACCCACCCCCTGATTCAGACCCATTAGCTCCTAGAGCCAATCTAAGATCATCTGCTGTGGGGGGCGCTAGAGAGCGCACGGCAAGATGGCCGCTCTGTAGAGCAGCTCCGCCGGCCAAGCCCAATATCCTGTCATAATCCTGCATCATCTGCATTTTTTACGGCCATATCGGCGAAATACAAGACATTGAGGGCAATCAGCGACAGCACGGCCAGAAACTGCAACTGGCGGAGCTGACTGGACAACGGATCGGAGGCGAGAGAGGTTCCGGGCCTGCGGCGACAACATGGCGGACTGCATCCAGTCTATGCGGTGAGATCTGGGGTGGGCCGCGGAGGCGCCGGCTTGGGGCTGCGCTTGCTGTGGGGGCTGGGGCGCCGTGCTGTTAGACCTGGGATCGGGGGACCGTGGGGCGCGGGCTGAGGGCCGGTACGATCCTGCCGCCACGTGTAATCGGGCTGGAGGAGAAGGCCGCCCTTGACTCGCCGGCCTCGCGTCCTGCCGGTGCGGGGCTGCGGACGGCGGTGTTGCCCGCTGCCAATTGCGGCTGTGAGCCGGGGCCTCTGGCGGGCGGCCTAGATTCGGCGCTGCAGGGCTGGGTAGTGGCTCCTCGGGTGTTGGTGCGGCGGCCCCACCTGTCTGCTGTGTGGTGGGACGATCGTTGGTGATTGGGAGTCCTCCTGCTGGGTGCCTGTGCTCGCTGCCTGTTGCTGCCACGGAGTGGTTCCCTGAAGCGGGCAGTGGCGCCATTAACAGAAGGGAAAATGCAGCAGTTTGCGGGCTGTTGACACAAATGCCTTCAATGGGCTGCTGTTGAGCGTGGAATATATCCGGTGCAGTTGTGGTTCGCCCTTGCGGAAAGGTGCTGCTCCGGTGCGGATCTACTTCTCCCTCGCCAAGGCTGATGTGGACTAATGATAAAGTGAGACCCATTGTGGAGTCCCGTGGGTGGTTATAGACTCGCGGTGGGCCTCAGCCTCTCATCGGGTTGACAAGCGTGTGGTGCTGCGCTGTTTCCTCTATTGTGCAGCTGGGCCTCTCCTCTGCTTCCGTACAGGCCTATATTGTTACGGTTGGCCCGGTTACTATCTGGCTTTATACACTGCCGGCGGACCTGGCTGGCGCCATCGGTGGAGAGCCGGGTGCATAACGACAGTAAGTTGTACTGAGATCGGCACAGCACTCCTTTACCTCGGCGTCTCCGTGGGCCTCTGAGGCACACCAACGGACAAAGAGAGACTTTGAAAATCAACCTCCCATCGGATTGTAAGGCGTATGTTGTCTCCTCCATTGTGAAGCTACACCTCTCTTCCGACTAAGTACAGGTTTATATTTCTCCTGTTGGCCCTGTTGATGTCTGGCTTTACACTCTGCCGACGGACCTGGCTAGTGACATCAGTTGAAATCTGGGTGCACAATTACAATAAGCTGTGGTGAAATCCGCGCAGCATTCCCTTACCTCGACATCTCCTTGGACCTCAGTGACATACCGTCGGACAAAGAAAGACTCACCTCTTTTTCTCCGGTCCGGGCCTTGCTCCGACCACTCTTGGCTGCGACAACATCATGGGTAAATCCGAACGCAGTCAGCCGCGACTCACATTTGAGCCACGCAAGACTAGCCGGGCTTCTCAACATGCTGCCTCCGACTCTGAGGCGGACGCTCCCATCGACCCTCTCACAAGTATTGGGAAAACTCTTCTAGCGGTTCAGGCAAGTCTTCACACCATAGATGGAAAGATAGATAATCTGAATACACGCATGGACCACATGTCCGCAAAACTGGATAAGCATGAGCAACGCTTGGGGGAAGCGGAGACCCGCATATCAGACGCAGAGGACGGTCTACAACAGGTTACTGACAAAGCGGCCTCCATGGAAAAGGTGCTGGCAGTCATACAGGCCCGCAATGAAGACTTGGAAGCTAGGTCGCGCCGCAACAATGTGCGCATTACGGGCCTACCCGAATCCACCAATACAGGTCGGTTAGAAACTTACGTGGAAAATCTTCTCCGAGAGATCTTTGGGGCTGAACAGTTGTCGCAGGTCCTGATAGTGGAGCGTGCACATCGTTCACTGGCTGCCCGCCCACCTCCGGGTGCGCCTCCACGTCCCATCATTGCCCGCCTTCTGAATTATAGAGATCGGGACACTGTGCTCCGGCTGGCGCGTGAAAAGGGCTCCATAATGCACCAAGGGAACAGTTTAGCCTTTTACCCTGATTTCACGATGGCAGTTCAAGAGGCTCGGAGAGAGTACCAACCTGTAAAGAAACTTCTCATCGCAGCGAAAGTACCTTATGCTATGCTATACCCCGCAAGACTGCGCATAGAAGACAATGGAAAGTACAAGATTTTCACCTGCCCGAAGATAGCGATGACTTTTGCTAAAAACATTACACGGCGCAGTAACTCCTCCACCGCTGGTGCGGGGCCAGACGCTGGAGGAAGTAGTGAATTGCAGAATGAATGATATTGTCCAGTATCCGCAAAGAGTGTCTCAGCCTGGTTCAAGGAGTTATTCCTGAGCTGCATTATATCCATTAACCATACTGCCACGCTGACTTTACACAACGATGGGATATTAATTGAAGCGCACTGCTCCGATGTTATTGCTGGTTTATTGTGTTATCATTGAGATGCAATTGGGTCTGTTGACCATGCTGCCGCGCTGACTCTACACAACGATGTGATATTAATTGAAAAGCACTGCTCCGATGTTACTGCTGGTTTATTGTGTTAGCACTGAGCTGCATTGTGTCCGTTGACCGTGCTGCCACGTTGGCTTTACATAAAAATGAGTCATTAATTGACAGCACTGCTCCGATGCTGTCGCTGATGTTTGGTGAACATATTTACCTTGTGCTAGTGGCTTTGATCCAGCATGACGATGTAACAGTTAGCATGTGGATATACTAATGATGGCTTGGCCACCTCCTGTTCTCATTGGGAGTGTTATTGTGCTCAGGCGCCCCCCTCATGGGTGTTCCCCGTAACTGGCTTCTCCCATGGTCTTACATGTGGGAATTGTTGTGGGAGGTTCGGGAAGGCTTTGGCATGTTGGGGTCGCTAAAGTGGGTGGGGGGTGTTGATGGGTGGGGGGGGTGGTAGGGATTGTTATCGTGACTGATTTAGTTTCTAAATCCTTTAACAGAGGCACGTATGTTCGTGCAAACAGCCATGGCAATATTTGTGTAATAGTGTGGATAGGCATTCTGATGAGCTGGGCTAAGTGCGTCTCAGATATAATTTATTGCAACTGTTCATA
Organism: Calotriton arnoldi; assembly: GCA_963921515.1. Lineage (NCBI taxonomy): Eukaryota > Metazoa > Chordata > Amphibia > Caudata > Salamandridae > Calotriton > Calotriton arnoldi. The sequence continues at coordinate 3,051,109 of CAWUFW010001103.1, read as the reverse complement.
GTAATGTGATGTCCATCTCCTGTTTAACATGGAATGTACGGGGGCTCAATTCGCCAAAAAAGATTCGACAAGTGCTGGCGCATTTGGATCGCCATGGTATTGGCATTGCCCTTATACAGGAGACGCATCTAACACACATAACGGATAGGCTAGTGGGAACTCGCTGGGCTGGATATCGTATTGCTTCCTCATATTCTTCATATAGCCGAGGTGTCCTCACCCTGGTCAAATGCGGTCTCCCATTCACTGCAATACAAACTCACACAGACACAGCAGGGCGATATGCTATTCTACATGGGAAGCTGATAGGTACGCTTGTTACTATTGTTAATACCTATGGTCCAAACATTGATGACCCTACATTATATGAGAGCATTTTTGCTGTTCTCCGTGCACTCCCGGATGCTATCATTATCTGGGGCGGAGACCTTAACACACATTTGGATCCCACTAAGGATAAGTCAAGTGGAAGGGAGGGTCACTCTCCAGGGGCAGCGCGTGCAATTAATGATGGAATGGAAAACTTGGGATTGCTGGATGTCTGGCGCCATAGAAATCCTGATACACTGGAGGGCACACATATCTCCACTGCACATGGAAGCTGGTCTCGTCTCGATTACTGGTTGATGAGTGGGGAGGCAGTGGGCTGGGTGACAGAAGTGGCTGGGTTACCGCGTACACTTTCGGATCACTGTCCTGTCCGCCTTGTCTTCTCTGTCCCGCTGTCTGTCCCTAGGGCCTTCACGTGGCGTTTTAGATCTGAAGCGCTGCTGGACCCTGTCTACTGGAGACGATCCGAGAAGCCATAACACAATACTTCGATCATAATAAGGGGTCAGTTGATAGCGCTGGGGTGCTTTGGGAGGGGTTTAAAGCCACTATTCGGGGCACCTGCATCAGCACAACAGCCGGTATATTAAAAGATTTGAGAGGACAACTGTCTAGGCTTGAGACCACGCTTAAAAAACTAGAACAGGAATATGAAGCCGTGCCTGATGAGTCGACACTGGCTTCCCTTAAAGAGGCTGTTGTGGAACATGCAGCTCTGGCGGAGATTGAGATGAAGTATATATCGAAACGCCATAGAGCACGTGCCTATGGAGAGGGTGGCAGGCCGGGACATCATTTGGCTAACAAGATTAAATACCGATTGGAGAGAGAGATAATAACTAAAGTCACCGATGAGACGGGCCAAGACTACCACAGTATTCCAGACATAGCAAATCAGTTTCGGCGTTTTTATGAGACACTGTACACCTCCCAAGGTGAGACCGATGGTGCCGATCTTGATAAATACCTCTCGCAGACAGCTATCGCTTGGCTATCGGAAGGTCAGAGGGACTATCTAAACCAACCAATCACGGTGGAAGATATCCAACTGGCGATAAAAACGTTACCCAATAAAAAAGCGCCGGGCCCCGAAGGCTTTACATGTGAATTCTACAAGGCCTATGTTGAAGAACTCTCCCTTATTTACTAGAAATGTACGCTGAAGCGTATGATGTGGGCGTGCTGCCGCCGTCACTTCGAGAGGCACTAATAATAACGCTACTCAAGAAAGATAAATCCCCCACTAGTTGCGAGTCCTACAGACCCCTGTCACTCATCAATATAGATGTAAAAATATTAGCGAAGATTCTGGCTACTCGCCTCCGGCCACTCATGCAACATCTGGTCCTGCCTGACCAATCGGGCTTTATTCCAGAGCGCTCTACCTCTTATAATTTGCGGACGTTGTTTGCCACACTCCATACTCTCAATCCTGAGTTACCGGCTGCGGCGATCATGCTTGACGCTGCAAAGGCATTCGATTCTATAGAATGGGGTTATCTTTTTTATGTTTTGCAGAGAATGGGCTTTTCACCACTTTTTATTAACTGGGTGCGTCTCTTGTATGCTAGACCAACGGCGCGGGTGCGGGTGGAGGGATACACATCGGACCCGATACAAATCACTAGGGGCACTCGGCAGGGGTGCCCGCTCTCACCGCTGTTATTTGCTCTGACACTGGAGCCCCTAGCCTGCATTATTAGACAATCTCATAAATGCGCGGCTCTTAACTTTTTACACCGGCCTGTGATTATATCACTCTATGCAGACGATATGCTGCTTTTTGTGCGGGAGCCAGGCACTTACTTAGCACCTGTTATCCGTGAATATATTCGTTTCACCCGGTTTTCTGGCCTGAATATTAACTGGTCTAAATCTGTAGTGATGCCACTGACGGAGAGCACTGTCCCACATGAACTCGACTTCCCTTTGGTGTGGACCACAGGCTCGGTAAAATACCTGGGGGTGTGGATTAACCGAAATCCAGAGGTTGTTATCCGTGAAAATTACGGGGCAGCTACAGCGATACTGGAACAACAAGTGGATAGATGGGTAAAACTCCCGCTCTCGCTTGCAGACCGTATCGCATTGGTCAAAATGGTGGTGTTACCCAAATTTTTATATTTTTTCAGTAACATACCAATTAAACTCACGCAACAATTTTTTAAAACTCTGCGCACATTGCTGCTTCGCCTCATTTGGGGTGGCCGTCAGGCGCGGGTGCGTTGGGATACTCTCACATTGGACTACAAACATGGAGGTTTTAATGTACCTGATTTTTAGCTCTACTACCTGTGCGCACAAGCACAATACGCACATTTCTGGTTCTCCTCGCATGAGTTTGTCCCTCATGTAGCCGTAGAACACTGGGAGGCACACCCCATCCCACTGAGCTCCTTGTTAACTCACAATCATAGGACCTCACCTCGAAACACGTTCATCCCCATTAACACTACGATCGCCGCCTGGCAGGAGTTGGGTCGAGAGGCAGGAAAACTACCATTGTACTCTCCACTCTTACCGGTAGCTCATCACTCGAGCGTATCTGTAACACATGAGCAGGGAGCACTGCGTACACTAGAGCAAGTGGGCATAACCAAGCTACAAGACTTATTTCCGGAAGGCATTTTTATGACCCCCACTGACATGAATTACATTCAGAATAAGACACCGCTCTTTGTGTTCTACATGCATAGATTAAAAAAGGCGTTGCAGATCCACTACCCTACATTCCCCTCAGAGCCACCCGAGTCAATGGCGTTACGTACACTTCTCACTGCCCCTACCCGCCATAAGCTAGTCACCAAGTTGTATCGCGCTGCACGGGAAGACGGGCCCCTCAACTGTAACAGGAGCCTCGACACTTGGAATGCCTGTCTCGATCCCCCACTCACGCAGAAGGAATGGGAAGTCTGCTGCCGGCTCACTGGCGCCCTCACCTCGAACGGAAATCTCCGTATCATACATTTTAAATACCTACACCAGGTTTATTATACCCCACACAAGCTTGTTAAATATGGGTTCCGGGACACAGATGCTTGTAAGCGTTGTGGAACTTTGGGGGCGGACTTCTGGCACTTAGCCTGGACATGTGGACGGGTGTCAGAATACTGGACTGCAGTGATTACCATCCTATCAAAGATTACTGGGCTTACGCTACAGTGCTCTCCACAGATATGCTTGCTGGGGTTCGTTCCCTTCATAAAAGGTGCCATGGGCAGGTTGGTGCGAGTAGCACTGCTTATTGCCAAGCGACGGGTGTCGATGATATGGGACAGTACACTGAGCCCCAAAGTGGAACAGTGGCTAAAAGATCTGTCACTTTGCAGAGAAAATTTTGTCCTGTATGCGGAGGAGCTGCCATCGTCTTCACGTCCAAGTGACATATGGGAGCCCCTATTAACATATTTGCGCTCTGCCACTCAGCATGATCCACGTGTAGCTGATGCTATGTAACTATGTATGCCATGTGCTGTATGTAATGAAGTCAGTCTGTCTAATTTTTTTTCCCCACACATTCTTCAGTAACAGTCACGAGTAAGTTATGTCCTGTAGGTATGTCTTGTATGTTGTTAAATTTGATCACGTCGTAATGTATGCCAATACTGCATTATCATCCATACCCCTTTGGCTTCTGTAATTGTATTTTGTATAAGAAGTTGTGAAAATCAATAAAAATAAAAATAAAAAAAATAAGATCATCTGCTGTCAGCAGATCTATCAGGTGTAGTGTGGAGGGACTCTGTCCTAGCTTCAGGTGTCTTTCAACACACATAGCTCTCAAGTCAGAGAAAGCCATGTCCTTAGACTGAGGCTGAGTGGATCCACTGGTTCCACCCTTTAAGGACATTCTAGTGTTGTGCCGTGTTGTACTACCTACACTAGTTTGTGGCCTACTGATACTAGCTTGAGCTGTAGAAAGGGTGTGCTATCCCTTGGCACACAGCTCTAAGTTCAGTAGAACTTATTGATACTAACCTTGACTTTATATGTACCTTAAGTACCTACAGTGGTTTTCAGTTAGTAATTCAAATAGAGATTTTCTGGTAAAACAATAGCAAGCTGGAATCCCACACGCTGCCCACCAATGTGAGAAGTTGGCCTGGTATATGCTGTTCACTAATTAAAGTGGACACCTTGCACCAGAACAATTTGACTCTTATGGTAGATAGGTTTAAGACAACCTTTATAGAAAGCTATCCTAGTGGTAGCTGTGGAGAGCAGCCTTCAGGCTAAGTCTTGAAGGAATGTAAAGCAGCTTGTTTTACCACACAATCTCTTGAATCACCAAATGAAAAGACACCACACAGGTATATATATCAAATATATATGTATTTATTAATAAACACTCTCTACTAATCTCTTTATGAGATTAGAAGTCAGGAACATATGTACAAGTCAAATGTTATCAAAATACGTTTAGCACAATCGAATATCACAATCTTAGTTTGGCTAGACCTAGGTCTAGGGCATCTAGAATCGAGGGACCCCAAGAATCACCCCAGGTAGTTGTAGGAGACCCACAGGGGACGGACGCGGTGTCCTGGCACCGGTGCGAGTCCTGTACGAGTCTATGCGAACAGACGCGATTGAGATTTCAATGTTAAAGGTCCCTTGCGTGTTCGAGGCGAACACACCGATCGGTCCTTGTACGAGTCGAAGGACGCGGTTACAGATAGAGTTGCAAGGGAGATGGACGCGCTGTGTCTAACACAGACGCGAACCTTGTGCGAGTCAGCGCAATGGAGATTTCAATGTTACAGGCCCCTTGTGTGTTCGAGGCGAACACCGATCGGACTCAGGACGAGTCGAAGGACACGGTTCTAGATAGTGTTACAAGGGAGATGGACGCGATGTGTCTAACACAGACGCGAACCCTGTACGAGTCAGCGCAATTGTCGCACTTAGAAAATAAGAGTTTTAGGGCACTTCTAGGGTAGCTACAAGCAAGTCACTTACAGGGTAAGTAGTTCTAGGGCCCACACCCACAGGAGCACCGTAGTGCTGAAGTTACCTCACCCAGGGGAGCCGGGTGCATAGGTGTTCTTTGGTGTCGGGTCGCGGCGTCGTTTTCAATGGGAGCCAGTGAAGACTTGCTGCTTGCGGCGACAGGAGAAGTGTCCGGAGGAATCCAAGCCTGGATTCAGAAGATGGAAGACCTGAAAGCAGAGGGGACAGTGTTCAAAGTCACTTGGCAGTGACTCGGGGCAAGGAAGATGGATGCCCACCGTCGTTGCAAGATTCAGGTCGTTCGTGGGTACCTTGACTCTTCAGCCATGAGGTCCAGGAGGCGTTGACGACGACCAGGAGCTGGATTTGGCGTGTTCCACGATGTCTGCAGCTTACTGCGGTGTCGGCGACTCGATTGGAGCCAACAAGCTTTGGTAACAGCACGTCTCGGGGAAAGTCTAAAAAGTCAATGGCGCAGACCAGCAAGGTCTGAGGGACTCACCCAGCGAGGGTAAGTCAGGGCAGACCTGGAGCAACCAGGGGAGCCCTTTGGCTCTGTAGGAAAGTCTTCAGGGGACCCACAAGCTGGCTGGCAAGGGATCGCGAAGACGCCTCGGGAGGATTCACTCAACAGGGGCCCTCGGTCACTCGGGACGGGGTAGGCCTCTGATCTTCGGAGGGATTTCTGCTGGAGGCTAGGACCACACGTGGTCCAAAGCACAAGTTCGTGGAACGTTGTGAAAGGGTTGTACTCGACAATAGTGCACGGTACCCAGGGGTCGCGGTTCCTCGTCACTCTTGGGGTCCACTGGCCTCAGCTTCGCTGGGGACTCACGATGGCCTTTGATAAGTCAGGAAATCCACTTTTTGGGCTGCAGGGACTTCGGACTCCGGCGGGAGCGGCGTAGTTTGTGACCATCGTTTGTAGTTTTTGGTGCCTGCCAAGCAGGGGAGTCACTCCTTGACTCCAAGGGAGATTCTTCAGTCTTCCAAAGGTAGTGGAACGTCGAAGGTCCAGGATTCTTCTTGTAGAGCGTCGTCCAGGGGTATCTAGTTTGCAATGCACAGGTTCCCCCTCTTATACTAAAAGAAAGGGAGGGACTAGCTCTATGACCCCACCTATGGGAGGGTCAGGGGAGTGGGTGGTTACACCTACTTCCCTTTGTCCAGTTTCGCGCCAGAGCAGGGGCAGGTAGCCCCTGAGCCGGTTTGAACTGGGGTATGCACAGAGGAGCCTTCTGCTCCCCCAGTGCAGGACTTCAAAGCACTCTAAGAGTGCACCCACCCAGCCCCAATACACTAAACACTGTCTGGGAGGTGGTCACACCCCTTGGGACAGGATATCTATTGTTGGGCTTCCTCCACTGCGAGTGTTGGTCATCAGCAGGAGGGCAGCCCAGTGTCTGTGACTGGTGGCATCCATTTTGTGATGCCAGGGCTCTGCAGGATTCTACCGCGTTTCCACAGTAGGTACATGTCTATCCCTCTAGAAGGGTGGAATGCTACCCCCGCCGCCAGGACTGGCGGGGGGGTAGTATTCCAAGATGTTTGACACCAAACACAACATGTTTCGATGCAGCCATTCCAAAGTTAGCATTCTACCGCGAGGATATAATGCACTTAAAAGTATATGGTTTAACCACATCCACAAACAGCCCCACGAATGGACTCTGAGAGCTGCAGAGGGGCCCTGCTCAGGCAGAGGCACCCCCTCACATGGAAACTAAGCACCCTGCCCTCAGGATTGATAGGGCCTGCTTTAGGGGTGACTGATAAGTCTCAATGTGTGTGCAGGAGAGATATAGGGGACCTATATCTCAGTGAGGGGTGCTAGGACTTCCTCACCCAGCCTGCAGTAGCAGGCCTGTGGTGTCAGATTTAGTCTGCTTCCCACGGGTGGCATAATACATGCTTCAGCCCCTGGTAGGCCTGTGAAGTACCTATGCCCTTGGTACCTAAGGTACCATATACTAGGGACTCATAAGGTACCACAGTATCCAATCACTAGTGCACCTAGAGTGCACTCCAAATCGTTTAGAGAGAACAGAGAGGCTGGGGCCCTGATTGGCAGGGTCCCAGCCAGACTATAGCCAGAAACCAGTGTAAACATCAGAAAAAAAAGTGGGGGCAACATAAGAGGCAGATCCTACTCTCCTACACCAGCTGTCCTGCATTGTTTGGGCTGAAGATGCAGGTAGGTCTTCGGGAACTACCAATAGGATTTGACAAACCACATTCCATAAAGCAGGAATGTGGCAGCCCAGGAGGCAGCTGGCATTGACCGAGTGCAAAGCAAGTCCAACTGATTAAAACATGTGCTTGCCAAAGGTCTCCATGAGTTTAGACTTACCTCAGTATGAGTCATTTGAAAGGCGTTTGTGTTGACTGGTGGATGCCTGTATCACCAGACTCTCTGGAGTAGGGTGTTGTGTGAAGAAGTCTGGACCACCTGGTGCCAGTCTGTGGCAGCGAACTACCTGCCTATTGACAGAGGGCCAAGAGCATGGCTTTGCCCAAGTACCCAAGATGGCATTCATTATGGTCTCAGGTGCTTGGCAAAGCTTAAGAACCTCTGTCAGAGCATTAGTTTTGACCCCCATTGTAGGGAGCTGCAGGTCAAGGAACTCTGCAGCCTGCCTCACGACCATAGCGAAAGAGAGACTCTCCTCTGTGGCAGGACCAGGGGGGAAGACAAGTCCAATGTCTGGGGAGGTGTATAGACCACTGGCATCCTGTAATTCAGCATACTTATTGTTCTCATTGTATTGTGGGGGAAATATGTTCCCCTCTTCATAGTCGTTATTGTCAGAAACGGAGAAAAAAGAAGTGATGTAAAGTGTGAGCTCTGCTTTGTGGTACAGGCTAGGTGTGGGAGTCAGAAGGATTGGCTATATGCTGCTTTCCAGTGGTATTGGAGAGCGGCCTCGCTTGAGACTAGGCTGGCTCAGAGTTGGAGACCACTATAACTAATGGATACTGTCCCAGCGCCTTCAGCGTACAAACAGGCACTGATTTGAAAGAAACCGGTTCAGAGAGTTTCACCGGAACCAAAGTTGCATTGAAACCGGTGTAGGAGCCTGAAGCGGGTTCAAGAGGCATAGATGGCTCAGAGAATGATCCCACTGCCGGGACTCCATATGGAAGGCTCTGCTGATCCTTGGGGCCCGAAGGCACACCAGAGGGAGCTTGAGGCATTGCTAATATGTGTAGCAAGGCCTTAAGTCTCTGCTCTGGCATGATCCCACCCACAAACAACAATCCTACCACTACAAAAAAAAAAAACACCCTAATACCCCGATTACAAAATAACCCCAGAAGACAAATATCCAACATTTTACAGAACAATAAATGACAATATACAACAAAATAGGACTTAATGCACAAAACGGGGACAGCAGACACGAAGCACAAACTCCTCAATCTCCAAAACCACTCTCCAGCACAATCCAAACAGCACCACTCCCAAGCACAGAGGGTAAAACTGTGACTGATTGTGAAAGTAACTTTACAGTGCCTGGTTTGCAGCATGTAGGATCCATTACATCACTTCCCTAACTCCATTACTTCACTTCTGGGTGGATGCGACACGTTTTCAACCTATGCGTGTTTTTTTTTCCCACGCTAGCGCTCATTCCATCTATTTCACTAAAGGCCTTACAATGGAAAACAATGTTGATATTGCACGTCCGCGGGAGAGCGTCATTTGTAATATGCTCAGTGGGAGAAATTTTGCCAAGCTGAATGGTGTAGCATCTGTTTTTTGTGACCCGAGACCTATACTTTGTGTCCTTTTTGGTTTTGGGATGTGCAGTTCATGTTAATATTGACAGTGAATGCAGTTGTCTGTGTGATGTGTATAGTTGACTTGTTGACACTGTTTGCACATGTGTCATATGTGTGTAATTACGTATACACATGTCTGGGATCATCTGGTTCATGGAACAAACGATGCATAGTGTGCAAACACGGTGGTAGCACATTGGTGCTCTTTCCTATGGGTGCTCTATGTGCTAAGTTGTTAATGTCTAGCAATGATATTGTACCCGCTTCCCCCTGGGATGCTAGAGACTACCTATGCCATGGGGTCTTTGTCCTTGGACAAAGTAGTCGTAGGTGTGGTTGCAAATAGCGCCATGTCGCACAGTGGAGGCATCAGGTTGTAGTCCAGATGTGAAAGTGTGCAGATATTGCGTGCACACACATGGAAGGGGACGTATGATGGGGCTATTCCATTGTTAGCATAAGTGCCATTCGCATCCAAGGTCCATACCCCACAGGATAGTGGCAGTGTCATCATTTGTGGCCACCGGGACCCTTTTTCATGGTGATTGTGATATGATAGGTCATCATGCATGTCTTGGTGTGTCCTCCAACATATAGCTGACAGTACAACTACGTAAATGACTCCATATCTACACTAAACAACAAGAAGGTGTTGCTTGTGCACAGTAGTGGGTGTACACATGCAACACTGTGGCACTGGCAAAGTATGATATGTAGATTTTGTATGTGTTAATTGAGGCAACTTTCTGGATGTTACATGTGGGTAAGTAAATTTTTGCTGCATATGTAGACTGTAGTTTTGGTAGTGTGTTCCCATGCACATCCTAAGTGGAACACTGCAAAATCATCATAAAAAGAGTCGCCTCTACCGTCAGCCACAAGTATGAGGCCTAACACATGGCTAGCATCAAGAGGGACACACACACACAGTTGCTGGTCACCTTCTACGTTACCACACCATGGTCATTATGGCTGGCAATGGAAAACTATCTGTTACAGGTAGCTGGCATGAACACTATTTCACTTGTACCAGATGATGCTCAAGGGTGTTTAGTACACACTGCTAGATAAATACTCTGTGCAACATATATCAATAGTACAAATGTGGAATTTCAGTAGTTTAGTGTGAGTATGGAATACAAATGCTTACACAGTGTACATCTGTCTATGAATAAAATTTCAGAGCACCAACAATATGCAATATTTCCAATTTTTCCTTTGACTTTGGAAAATCCTTCTTCTGTAGAGAAATTATTTATGATATTGTCCCTCCGCCTTATTGCTGCAACTGATGCTTCAGGTTGTTGAGCCTCCTCATCTCCTTCCTCTTCTTCATCCGGCTTTTTCTCATCCCCAATGTCATCTGGCCTGGCACATTGGTCCTGACACATATATTGTGCAAGATACAGCAGACCAAGATGATTATACAGACCACAGGTGGGGAGTAGAGCAATCTGCCCCAGATACATCAAGGCTGCGGAAGATTGATTTGAGGGCTTCGAATGTCCGCTCAACGATGGACTTGGTGCGGCATAGGGCATGGTTGTAGGTCCACTGGACTTCTGTTTGTGGGATCTTTACAGGTGTCATGGCCAACTGAATCAGTGTGTAACCTTGTTCTGCTGCAAAGAAAGGAGGTGTTGTAGCTCATCATGAGTCTTGATTAATACATGTGTGCTGTCCTCTGTGATACACTTACTATTAGTCATTCAGCTGAGTGGCAATGCCATGCAGAGGATGATTTGTCACCAATGAGGTTAGTCTCTTTGCCATTGAGTAGGCAAATGTCTCACAATCATCTATTGTGTCAATTTGTGGGTACTATGTGAAATCCTGAACTGATACCTTTCTGATTGGATAACAAGTAACAGTAGATGGTGATGTGTCTTCCTTCAGGCACACATATTTTGAATTGATACTTTGAGTCAACATTTTTCTAGGCATCAGCCATGGGAAGGATAGTGGGTGTATGGGAATATGTGATATGGTAGTATATACATGGCAGTGCACAGAGTCCACTATGGTGACAGTACACAAGGCTTAGTAGAGGTGTGGTAATGTTGCACTGTACAGTGTAACAGGTTGACTGCGTACACCACAGCGCCACACATCTTGGGGACAATGTAGGCCATATCTTCCACATGATTCAGTGTCCATTGGGTGTGTGTCGGCGCAGGCAGAAGCACTGCAGCATATCTCCATGACAGTCACAATATTTCCCTGAAGACAGTATTGTTGGCTGTCATGGGGGACGCAGTTTGTGCAGGAGGGGGCACCTTGCTGCACAGTCTGGCACCTTGGAAGACTCCTGTAGGGGTTTCTGCAACAAAAATGTATACATGTTATGCACACTGGATGTGATGTGTGTATATGATTTGTGATGTGATGCAGAATAGTTGAGGATCACCAGTGAGGTTTATATATGGCCATATTTCTCAGTTTCACAGATGTGTGATATAACTTCATGCCTCTTGCCCATGGGATTGACTTGTGATACACAGACTTCACATAAGGATTGCCTTGCTTCAACAATGTTTTTGCAGCCTCATAGCACTTATTTTTGCATATTTGAGGGTCTTTGCCACAATTATATGCACACATAGGTACTCATGTAGCATTTGTACCGCTGGACATCAATGAATGTGGAAAGACTGAGCTAACCTGCATCCAAAGTGAAGTGATGGAATGTGCATTTCATTTTACATACCGCACATCCACTATTTTTCTACATTCACCAACTCACATAATGGTGTCTAATGGCAAAACCACCATGGTGCACGTGTGTCAGCTTAGTGTCCTGACATGACGTCATGTTTTAAGGGACAGATTCCAGCACCAATTTCATACAAACTGTGCTAGTGCCTTCTTCAATTGGTCATGCAGAATGCTGGACACATAATAATTGTACACGAGAATGAGACGTGATTATGTATTCTCTTTTCACCTCCCCTTGGGAGGCACACTACTTGCACACTGTTACAGGGTCCCTGTACTTAGAATGTGTGTGATCTTCATTGGTCTTGGATGGGAAAAGACACTACAATGGCCATAGTATACATCCTTAACATAGGGTGAATAAGAGTTGCACTTTGTTGTGGCCTACAGTACTGCATATCTATGAGGCCTTTTAGTGTAGTTCCTATTTCCCTAATAGGCTCTGCGCATTGGAATAATATAACCTATAGGCTTGACATAGGACTAAATTCGGTATGTCCCTATCGAGTATATTAAACTTAATTACTTGTGCCAGCTAGCTCTGAGGCCACTAGAAACTCCTTGAGAACAAGAAGGGAGTAGTTTCTGGCAACCGAAAAACATGACAACTTCGTTTCCCTTTAGAATCGGAACACGTCTCAGAATCGTGGAAACAATAGATAACAGTTTCACTCAGTCAATCGTGCATGCTTAGTTTCTACAGAGTTACACAGAAAGGAAAAGACGGGCGTTTCAATTAAAAGGGTTTTATTGAACAGTCTTGTTTCTCGTGTAAGAGATATGTGCTGTTATGATCACAAGACAGTATGCAAGATAAATAATGTACAGCATAAGCAGTAGAAATAAATAATAATGCGCTAGCATTATCTTTTACCATATATTCACGTACATAAATAACATGAGCTAAAAATGCGAGTACTCATACGATGCGTCTCTAAGCTAGTTCTACCCCAATGTACCTAACCTAGTCTAGGTGTAGGGAAAGGTAGAATTAGGTGGAGTATTCTCTACATTGGTATACTAAGAGTATGTTAAGTATAGTATGCCAAGTATGGTATGCCAAGAGTCCCTCTAGGTTCTAGTCAGCTCCATACCTTGAGAATGAGAGAGGTGGGAATCTCTTGCGGGATCTGGAACTCTAACACCCCGCGAAGGGAGTCAGAACACTGGAAGCTGGATTCATCTGCGTGCAGGAATGACAGCGTCTTCTCGGTGCGTCAGGCCGGGATACGGCTCCTCTGAAGTTGAGGTCTCCTCTAACTTGCTTGGGCAAGGGAAGGTATATTTATACCTGGTAGGTGTCTTGGAATGTTAGCATTGACGTGAAATCGGACAGAGGAAGACGTCAGGAATGAACCCTTAAGGTATAATGGTTCATACATAATAGATGAGTTCTTGGAGAAATCAATAGTCCTGTGCTAGGGGAACTCCCGAAGCTTAAGGGTCTGGTTTCTAAGAACTCGTTGTGACGTTAGGGTGGACGGATGTCGGTGATCATGCCTGTATTTGGAGTGCACGGTTAATGCCTAAATAAGGACAGGGATTCAATGCCTATATAAGGGCAATGCAAATTGTGCCTTTATAAGGACATGATTCAGGAAAACCTATATACGGACACCTAAAGCAGAATACAACACCCACTCCAATTTCGAATGAACGATTTGTAGAAATCGCTGGAACCAGTTGATCACTTGTTACATTGGTGTAGACAGGTGTATTTGAACGAACTGTTACTTGAGTTTCAAGAGGGATGAGTTCCATAGCATTGTTGCTCAGTCCTTCATCTGTTACTGCTGAATTCTCGATGGTTATCAGTCTCTCAGTCTGAACCTCTTGGATAGTAGCGAGAGGAGTGTGTCTGCTACTAGGTCGGAGTCCACGAGGCCTACTATTTAGTATTGGCCACATACTGTGGTTTGACGAGGTCAATGGACACAAATCTTTTCTCCTTTTTTCCAGCAAGAGGCGGCAGAAGTACTGTTCTTGTTCCGTGTATTGCTAGGACAGGTACTGGTTGTCTGTAAAAAGGTCCAAATTCCTTCTTGTCCGCAATCCTTTCTCTGACTAGATCCCCAACTTTTGGAATCCAGACAGGCCTTGCTGGGACCGCCGGTTTTTCCCCAGTGGTGGTTGGCTGCAGGATTACGTTGCTTTCTTTCGATCTTAGTTCATTTAGATCCAGTAAAACAGCCAAACGATCTTTGATATCAAAGGGTTTATTTTCCACGACTGTGCCACTACATTCCAGATCTGGCACCCACATTCTTGTCCCAAATAGGACCTCATATGGAGTGACCCCCCCTAGAGAACTTCTTGGCAAATTATTTAATGAGCGTTGGACCCCATAAAGATGTTTGACCCACCCATCATCCGAACCTAATACCCTAGCTGTTATAGACTGCTTTATGTCCCGGTTTTTCCTTTCCACAACAGAATTTCCCTCAGGATGAAACGGAGAGGAGTACCGCAATGCAACGCCCAGACTGGCCATGGCTTCTTTGTAAGCCCGAGAGCTAAACGCAGGGCCCTGGTCAGAATGTAGCGTGCCTATTGCGTATGTGCCGATAAAGACTCGCAAATCTTTTATAACAGTTCGAGCGTCAGCCGAGCGCTGAGGCCATATCCATAGGAACCTAGAGCAAGAATCCACTGCGACCATTATATATTTATAGTTACCGTCCCTTTGCAAGGGACCGCAGTGGTCCAGGTAAACACAAGCTAATGGTTTGTCTGAAATTAACAGGGGTGTCTGCGCAGGACGTTTCACTGTGGAGACTTTCATCTGTTGGCAAATTTCACATTCCAGAACATAGTTCTTGGTCTGTTTCCTAATGCCAGGCCACCAATATCTTTGTTTCAGTAAAGATACTGTTGCAGAAATGCCTGCATGGGCAGAGGCTATCCCGTCGTGTGCTGCTAGGATTAGTCCTAATCTACGTACCTTGTTTGGAATTACCCTATCCCCCACTCCAGGGATTCGAGCAAAAGGAACGTTGTTCGCATCAATTACATAAGAGTACTTGAGTGGAAACTTTTTTGGTAACGCTGCACCACTGCCTTTGCTCGTAGCATTGACAGCCAACATTATCTCACTGTCTATTCTCGTTTTCGAACGAGTGATCGCAGCTACGGAAGCCGTCTGAACAGCCCCCTTTGCGGCTTCGTCAGCCAATGAATTCCCTGCAACGTGAACGCCATCACGTTGATGACTCAGTGTATGGATCACGTGAGCCTTTGGTAGTTCGCTTTTTAACTGAACTACTTGTTCCCATAGCCTTTTATGCTTTATTGTGCCACCTTTTGCATCTTTGAACCCATTTTCAAGCCAAGTTTGTATATATTCATTATACGACTGCACACAGTAGAAAGAATCGCACACTATTAGTGTGGGGAATTCTCGATCTGTACTTTCAAGTGCCAGTTTGAATGCTTTTAGTTCAGCTCGCTGAGCTGTGCAATCTCCTAGAGATTGAGTCTTAGTGACCATAGGTCTGAAGTTGCCATCGCGCATGCGACCTTTAACGATTGCGCATGCTGCACTGTAAGCTTGCTTACTCCCTGTTGCGGGTTGTGCGGATCCGTCAGTGTAAATTATGAATTCCTACTGATCGAGAGGCAGAATCTCAGTGGGCAGAGGACATTCATGTTCATATTGCAGGAACGCTTGTGTTTTTAAATCGGGATCAAAAACATATTCAACATCTGTTGCAGCAAGAGAATTAACCCATTGTATCCATCTCGGATGTAATGCTTTAGCATTTGGAATGCTCGCTTTAGTAACCGCCTCTAAGGCCGGTACTGGGGTTACGACAATAATGCGTTTCCCTTGGGCTAGAGCTCTTTCTTTTGCTACAGCGGTTTGAACTGCTGTCAGTATTTTTTCTGTTGAAGTGAAGCGCATTTCTGCTTGTGTATACAAATGTGATTTGTATGCAATTGGTATTTTTTCACCCTCATTAAATGTTAAGTAGGTGAATCCGCATTGACCCGAAATTATTCGGATCACCAAATTGCGTTGACTTACGCATGTTTGTAAGTGATTTGTTGCTAACATGTTAGCTTGGAGTGAACGCAAGATTTCTATGTGTTCCTGTGCCCAATTTTTGATAAAAAAATCAGGTTTGATTAATGCGTAGAGAGGTTTAACCCTTTCTGCGTAATTTAGAATGTAAGTTCTTCCAAAATTTAGGAAACCCAGGATGGATTGTAAATTTTTCAGCGTTTTTGGAGGTTGGAGCAGCGCACATCTTTCTAAAAAGTTGTCTGCCAAGCTCTTGCCTTCACTTGAAAGCTCATATCCTAGAAAAAGGACATTGAGATGGGCAATCCTGGACTTTTTGAAGTTGAATTTGTAGCCCTCAGAGGCGAAGCCCAGTATAATGGTGCTCACCCTGTTCAAATGTTTGTCTAGGTCATCTTCTGTCAGATAGATGTCATCGACATATGACAATGCCTCATTATCATAAATTTGTAGTAACTCCGTTACCCTCGCTGAGAATAACCCCGGGCTGTTCTTGAACCCTTGTGGGAGTCGACAAAATTGACGCTGGGTCCCCATTATTGAGAAAGCTGTTAAGTACCTGCTTCCAGGTGCTATGTTTTGACAAAAGAAACCATTTGAGATGTCTAATGTGGTTTTATATTTTTTACACACAATGTTATACATTAATGCTGTACTATGTGCATTTTGCACTGCAAATGTTTTTGAACAAGTGTTTAAGTGTCTGTAATCCAAAACTAGACGATAGGTGTTGTCTGGTTTGGAGACAGGAAACAAAGGTGTTCATTGAAGAGGTGCATGTTTCAATCACCCCTTGGTATTCAAGTTGATCTAAGATCTCCCTGACCTGTTTTTTAGCTTCTTGCTTTATTGGATACTGCCTCTGTGCAGTAGGTTCATTTTATAGATGTATTTTATGGTGAGGTGAATCCTAATCCCATCCTACATGATTTTTATATAATGCTGGGGCCTGGGCAACTGCCCATTTCCTGGCATAAGTATATTTTAGGTGAATTGGAATATGGTTGGAGAAGGCAGGCATAATAATGTCCTTGCCATGTGGGCAGTCCCTGACAAATTGTGGTGGCCAGTCTTTTTCTGCTAGAAGTATATCATAACCCCTTGAAAGTTTCTCCCAAAAGAGTGCTTTCACCTGTCTAGTTATGTCTCCCTCCATCCGGAGTGTTATTTCATATAACTTTTGTGGAGTACTAACCCTGGTGTCTACAGTCTCAACTGTAATGTACTCTTTCAAGTCCACTATCTCCAGAAGTTCCTTCAGGTTCTGGCGAGCTATTGTGACTTCTGCTGCACTGTCCAGCATTGTCTGAGCCCATTCTCCGTTCTTGAGTTGTGTTCTCAGTATCCTCTGCATGTCTGATCTTCAGACCTGCTACCTTCTTTTTTGAGAATTGAGGTTTAGATTTGTTTTTCGGAACGTGTTTGTCGTCTTTCGATTTCACGCGTTTTTCTCTATGTTCTGACCGTCCTCTTCTTTCCGATGTCTGTGACGAGATCTGAAAGGTACGAGAGGAACGTGTATCAGTATCTTGATACCTGTCAGGCTTTTTCAAATTATCCCTATTCCTGAGGTTATACCTACTTTCAGAGGGCTCCTTTTGCGGAGATCTACCTCGGGATTGAGAACGTTTCTCGTTTGAATTATGTTTATTAGTTTCCCACTTCTTTTTAGAAGATGTAGGAGTTTGTTTAATAGAGTCTTTCTCAGGACTTTCAGATAGTTTTGGCTTCAGTGGTCTTCCACCCAAACTATCTCTGCCTAATTCTGCATAAGATTGTTCTATTATTCTGGGTAGTTCTGTTTGATGTTCTGTAACATCGAATTCTCTTAATCGTTGGCGGATCGCCACTGCTGCTGCCTCCCTTTAATATTAGATAATATTATTGTTGAGACCTGGTCGAAGTTTTTAGTCATTTCATACCTAAATTCAGAGCAGGCTCTGCCCCGTATTCGTTTTGAATTTGTTTCATGACATCTGGTATTACTGCAATTGACGGAATACCATGTGTTTTAGTATAGATGGCAGGAAAGACTGAGCCCCAAGTGGTGCAGTCTTACAGTTGTGATGTGATCCCCATTGGTAAACAGATTGTTAGTATTCTGTGTTTCTCATAAGGGCTAGTATTTGGAAATACTGCTTCTATTTGAGTAATTTTTTGAGCTATCCAGAATGGAATTTGCTCACGTTTTGTGGGCATTTTTCCCATGACTGCGTATAGAGTCTGTGGTGTAATTTTTAGTGCATTACCCTGTTGAGGGGTTTGATTTGGAAGTGTTAATGGTGGTTGGACTGCGAAAGTCCGCATGACATATTGGACTAATTGTCTGTAAATTTTTATCAACTCTGTAAGTTGAGTAAGTAGTTCCTCGTCTGACATTATTTCGAGGTCAGGATGAGGAGTGTAGCCGGCTAGAATCGGCCATGTTGCTCCTGGTCTACCTAGTGGACCGAGCCTGGTAATGTTTTTGTGATGTTTTAGGGCGCCTTTAAACCAGAGCTGATGCTCCTGGTATGTTAGTGGAATTTCAATATCCTCGAAAGGAATGTATTCCTCTGGTGGTTCATCTTCTTTGTAGAAGTGAAACAGTCTTGTTACTGAATTTGAGTCAGGAAATATTACCCATGAATAGAATACCTCTGTCTGAAAGGATTCGTGTGCCTCTATCACGAAAACTGCTCTTCCGCCTCTTGGTGGTAGGCCATGTTTTATAAGTTTTAGAGTGATGGCTCTTCTTAAGTTTGGATTGATGTCTATAACACCCTCCTCAGGTTCATTTAAACCTGTAAAGTTAAAAACTGCTATGGCTGGGTCAGCCGCAGCTCCACCGTTTTCGGTGGCATTGTCCCGTGTGGACATTTGTTTTTTGAAAAATGTAGAACAAGTTTCAAGGAAATAAAAGATAAGGTGCACAATATTTTGGAACACTGTATCCTTCAACGTTGAGAAAACCAAACAACTAATATATAGGGTGCTCCCCTATTTAGCTTTGGCGGATATTTAACCCTACCCACACCAGACGTCTTATGGAGTATGTGAGTAGGGGTCTCTGAGAAAAGCACGACTGAGTTACTCAGTATCTAGCGTTAAATTACTGCCTTACCAAACATTTGGGCGCCATGTAGTGTAGTTCCTATTTCCCTAATAGGCTCTGCGCATTGGAATAATATAACCTATAGGCTTGACATAGGACTAAGGTCGGTATGTCCCTATCGAGTATATTAAACTTAATTACTTGTGCCAGCTAGCTCAGAGGCCACTAGAAACTCCTTGAGAACAAGAAGGGAGTAATTTCTGGCAACCGAAAAACATGACAACTTCGTTTCCCTTTAGAATCGAACACGTCTCAGAATCGTGGAAACAATAGATAACAGTTTCACTCAGTCAATCGTGCATGCTTAGTTTCTACAGAGTTACACAGAAAGGAAAAGACGGGCGTTTCAATAAAAAGGGTTTTATTGAACAGTCTTGTTTCTCGTGTAAGAGATATGTGCTGTTATGATCACAAGACAGTATGCAAGATAAATAATGTACAGCGTAAGCAGTAGAAATAAATAATACTGCGCTAGCATTATCTTTTAGCATATATTCACGTACATAAATAACATGAGCTAAAAATGCGAGTACTCATACGATGCGTCTCTAAGCTAGTTCTACCCCAATGTACCTAACCTAGTCTAGGTGTAGGGAAAGGTAGAAGTAGATGCAATATTCTCTAGTATGGTATACTAAGAGGATGTTAAGTATAGTATGCCAAGTATGGTATGCCAAGAGTCCCTCTAGGTTCTAATCAGCTCCATACCTTGAGAATGAGAGAGGTGGGAATCTCTTGCCGGATCTGGAACTCTAACACCCCGCGAATAGAGTCAGAACACTGGAAGCTGGATTCGTCTGCGTGCAGGAATGACAGCGTCTTCTCAGTGCGTCAGGCCGGGATACGGGCTCCTCTGAAGTCGAGGTCTCCTCTAACTTGCTTGGGCAAGGGTAGGTATATTTATACCTGGTAGGTGTCTTGGAATGTTAGCATTGACGTGAAGTCGGACAGAGGAAGACGTCAGGAATGAACCCTTAAGGTATAACGGTTCATACGTAATAGATGAGTTCTTGGAGAAATCAATAGTCCTGTGCTAGGGGAACTCCCGAAGCTTAAGGGTTTGGTTTCTAAGAACTCGTTGTGACGTTAGGGTGGATGGATGTCGGTGACCATGCCTGTATTTGGAGTGCACGGTTAATGCCTAAATAAGGACAGGGATTCTATGCCTATATAAGGGCAATGCAAATTGTGCCTATATAAGGACATGATTCAGGAAAACCTATATACGGACACCTAAAGCGGAATACAACAGCCTTGCAAGACCATGCAGACATACTTAGCATTACCACATTGTCATGATTTGGGTATGTGCTCCACCAGAGCATCATGATGGATGATACTCCATCAACCCATTTGACTTGTACATGTGGGCCACAGTGGGTTAGGTGGTGTCGACATCTGCGACTTGTAGGTAATGTAGTATGGGGCAAGTATATGGGGCCACACCAACAACATATGTACTGTCTAATTTAACCAAAGACTAATCTGTCAATGTATTCCTACATGATTGAGTGCCCTGTGGTCTGTCTTGTGCTTGAGAAGTACTTACCAACCCGTAGGCCATTCCCATAAGTTCCATTCTGGAAACGCTCATTGATAAGGGAATGCCATAAGATGAATGAGTCATGTGCACTCCCCGGGTACTCGGCAAGGACATTGATGAAAACGCCTAGATGGTCCATGATTGCCTGCACGTTCATGGAATAGGTGTGCTTCCTGTTGCGGTAGATACGGAATGTAGCCGCAGGAGGCAGTATTTGGAAATGGGTGCAGTTCATTGTCCCCAACACATGTGGAAATCCTGCAATGGCATAAAAGCCTTGTTTGATCTCCTGTTATTGCTGAGCTGTGTTGGGGAAGTAGAGGTATAGAGGCATGAGACTTATGATGGCACCCAGGACGGTGGGGAGGAACCTGGAGAAGATTGCCTGGGATACTCCTGCCCCTCTGGCTTTGGTGGGTTGGAAAGTTTCAGACGCCAGCATGTGCAGGACAGCCAGTAGTTTGGCGGCTGAGGTATGTTGGTGCAGCGCTGCGATGTTGGCTGCAGCCTTGGTTCAAACTGGTGCAATAGGCGAGCAATGGACTCCATCTTGAGCCTGTAATGGGCAATGAACTCTTCCCCCCTGAGGTCAATGAGGATTATCCTCTGGCGGTATGTCCTCTCCCTTCTGCGCTGCCTCTGTGGTGGTGGTGCTGGTCTCCTTGGTGTTTCTAGCTGCAATAGCAGTAGATCCATGGCGTAGTCGAGCTTGACAAAGTAATTTGGGTATGTTCTGCTTTTATACAAATGTGCTAGAATGCAGTATGCATAGAAAGAGGAATAAAACGAGGAGAAATTAAAACATTTCTCCTTATTGCGCCTCCCTACACCTCCCCTGGGGAGGTGTAGCATTCTGACGCATTCCCAGGTTTACGAAAGGTTATAAATATGGGAATGCGGCAGGAGCCATGGGTGTTTCGTGGGAACACACTCAGCAACACCCATGGCACGCTCATTTCATGCAAAGTGCTGTGTGAAAAGGGGCCGTATTTACAAGGACACAAAAAGCCACACAGGGTGGCTTTACATGTCCTTGTAAATATGGGGCAGCAAAATGCAACGCCGCTGCATCACAAAAAGTGGCGTACCTACAGCACTAGGGGCTTGTAAATAAGCCTGTAAGTGCAGGTGAACAAAGACTTTTCTTAGAAGGCTGCAGCCTACTTTCAACATTGGCACCGCCACTGGTCTGGTTCAACACTGGTGTGTCCCACTTCCACCACAGCCTCATGGTTGCCATTCATGGTCTTTGGCATTAACTCCAGACCCGCCTCCAAGTAGTGGCTGCTGGTGATCCTTTACAGTGGTTGGAGATAAGTAGCTGTGTCAAATAGGCTCATTCACTTCGTTTGTTTGATTCTGACCTTTTTTAAGTGCAGGATCAGACAGATTTTTGTCCCAAGAAAATACTGGAAAAAACACAAATTAGTTAATTTCACAGCACAATTTTTACATAAACAGACTAACATTCCAGAGATTCTTAATAAGCCCAACTGAAATATTCCAATATTTTTGTGGGGTGCCAGACAAAATTTACCCTCCCCAAGGGGTATTTGGGCTTATTCACTTTGAAAAATTGTGTCAAAATAGGGATTGTTTTGCACATTTTCAGAAACATTGGCAAGAGAGCTATATGTATTACAGGCAACTACAAAATCTGGTTATGCAAGTGCACATGGCTATTATTTCTCAAAATGTATATAACCTCTCACTTCACTTTATTTTTCTATTCTCATCCTTCCAAGCAGATTCTAGAAATCTGCTTGGAAGGTGCAGGGTGGAGAAATAAAGTGTTATGCAAATCTCATAATCATGTGTCACAGATAGCAGTGCTATGCTCATACAGCAAGGAAATGCAAAATTACAACAAGCTTACAGGATCAGAGAGCAATCAGGCTCACCTATACTGCACAGGCCCAGACAGCCGAAGTGGTATCACCGAATGCATTTTCAATGTGTTGTTTATTATTGTCTTTGTGGTTGTGAGCGTGTTAATACCAAACTATTTGAAATACATGAGCTGTGTTGATTGACTGAGAGGGTAGAGTCTGATGTGTTGTGTTCAGTGTATGTTATTGTAATGAGATATCCATATGTTTGTACATATGCAGTTGTACAATACACACACACACATACCACAGACAAGACTCCAACCTGATCATGAAAAATGTACTGGCCTTTGGCCTCCTTGTTATAGGTCACCATAACCTAGACATGGCATTATTAGACCATAAAACCTTTCCTGTCGTTTTAACTAGAACAAGTATTAACCAAGTAAATAAAACGTAAAAACTTCTGCTGTTTGTTGAAGTTTTGAATTGATATAAATGACATGTATTAAGAAAAACATAATACCCAGATATGAAAGCACTTGTGAAATATATGGGCTTGAAACCATTTCTGATTACGAACCAGTCAAAGAACGCACACACACATACACACAATCCTATTCACTCACACATAAATATATAAGCATGCATACTTGTTGTCTGAATACATGCATATATACAAACATATACGTACAAATAAATAAACTTAAATACATTGATTAGCTATAAATGCTAACATTTCATAGCCAACTATTAGATGGTCAAGGCCATAAAGTGATCGATGGGGCTGGGAACAGGAAGAAAGACCGGCTGACGTCCTGCTAATACCTGGTGCAAAAACCCGTCACATATTACTATGCATTAGCACAACTTCCCTTTCATCTCCAGCTCACTTATGAAAAACAACTCTTAGCCCCCACTGCACACAGCTTTCTACTTCCCTGCTTTGCACCAACCAAATTGCATTCAATCTTATGAATTTGCCACCTGACAAATGCACAACACATAAAGAACAAATCATTTGCACTCCGAATGCCAACATTAAACTATGCACTTAACATCGAGGGTAGCAGGGGTACCTGTTCAATCAGCGCATTCCTGGGGCATTTAGAATGAGATTCATTCAGTTCAGCCCTTTCCTTAAATGCAACAGAAGCCGCATACAATCAATGCACATACATACTTATTTCCCCGCATTGTAGCTTTAGCAATATCCCATGTTGGATGGGAATGGCCCTCCATGGGCGAGTCCAGTTGCAGTTCAATCAGCCTCCTGTGGGATTGCATCCTAGGGAGATGGTGATGGAAGGGGAAAATTTAAACATATCCAGGCATCAGCAAAGCAGCACCCGACAGGGAGTTTTAACTGCTAGGTATTTAAAATATACTTACATATATGTATTGATTTCAATACTTGGAATAGCAGAGGTTTTTACAGCTTACCGTGTAAATGTGGCGGACAGCAGGCAGAGCATATAAGGAGGAAGCTGCAGGCCAGGATCTGGACCGTTGGCACTGCTGCACACACGTGTACTGGTGCTGAGCTTAACACTACTCGACTAGCCCCAGAGTGAACACGCTAACCAAACCCTACTGCTCAGATTAGTTTCATTTTTATGTGTTTTTTTTTACTATGTGAACTGTCTGTCTTTACAGGGAAGGCTTTAGGAGTCTTCTGCACCTTTGTGCATGCTTTTTTCTTCCCACAGGACGCAGTCCTGCAAAAGATTGCTAGTGGTGCCCACTGGCAACCACTGGCTCAAACTAAGTTCTACGCCCGGAGAAGCCTGTAGACCTCATACAGTCATGGCACTCAAGCTCCACACTCGTGCTTATTACCCGACCCAAGTAGTCAGTCATGTTAAGGCCATACCTTTTAACAAATTTTGCTGCATACCAGCTGTCCTGCATTGTTTGGGCTGAAGATGCAGGTAGGTCCTCGGGAACTACCAATAGGATTTGACCAACCACATTCCATAAAGCAGGAATGTGGCAGCCCAGAAGGCAGCTGGAATTGACCGAGTTCAAAGCAAGTCCAACTGATTAAAACATGTGCTTGCCAAAGGTCTCCATGTGTTTAGACTTACCTCAGTATGAGTCATTTGAAAGGCGTTAGTGTTGACTGGTGGATGCTTGTATCACCAGACTCTCTGGAGTAGGATGTTGTGTGAAGAAGTCTGGACCACCTGGTGCCAGTCTGTGGCAGCGAACTACCTGCCTATTGACAGAGGGCTAAGAGCATGGCTTGGACCAAGTACCCTAAGATGGCATCCATTAAGGTCTCAGGTGCTTGGCAAAGCTGAAGAACCTCTGTCAGACCATTAGGTTTGACCCCCATTGTAGGGAGCTGCAGGTCAAGGAACTCTGCAGCCCGCCTCACGACCATAGCGAAAGAGACACTCTCCTCTGTGGCAGGACCAAGGGGAAAGACAAGTCCAATGTCTGGGGAGGTGTATAGACCACTGGCATCCTGTAATTCAGCATACTTATTGTTCTCATCGTATTGTGGGGGAAATCTGTTCCCCTCTTCATAGTCGTTATTGTCAGAAACTGAGAAAAAAGAACTGATGTAAAGTGTGAGCTCTGCTGCGTGGTACAGGCTAGGTGTGGGAGTCAGAAGGATTGGCTATATGCTGCTTTCCAGTGGTATTGGAGAGCGGCCTCGCTTGAGACTAGGCTGGCTCAGAGTTGGAGACCACTATAACTAATGGCTACTGTCCCAGTGCCTTCAGCGTACAAACAGGCACTGATTTGAAAGAAACCGGTGCAGGGAGTTTCACCAGAACCAAAGTCGCATTGAAACGGGTGTAGGAGCCTGAAGCGGGTTCAAGAGGCATAGATGGCTCCGAGAATGATCCCACTGGCGGGACTACAAATGGAAGGCTTTGCTGAACCTTGGGGCCCGAAGGCACACCAGAGGGAGCTTGAGGCATTGCTAATATGTGTAGCAAGGCCTCCTTCTGTGTGTTTCAAAGATTTCTGCTTTGACTTCTTGTGCTTCTTTTTGGACTTACTGTGACAAGGACCTTCTGCAGGAATGACTTCAGGAACGGGAGTAGGACCTTCCTTTCACTTTGACTGGCCACAGCATTAAGGCTTCAGATGCTTGGTGATAGGTTTATCTGGGCAAGTCATCACAGGCCCTTCACTGGTGCTCCAAACCCAAACAGCATACCCCTTGGGTGTCTGGAAAAGGGTTTAAGCCCTTTTGGGACTGTCACAAATGTCTGACACTTTTGGGATGATATATTTTCCCTGCACACAGGTAAAAGGTAAAATTATTGGTGAAAAATACATGTCAAAGCTGGGTGAAGTAGAGCTCCGGATCGGATCCGCGTCTGAAGGTGTGGAAAGAATTGAACTGTGATTTCAGCGCACCTGGTTGGCGCGTATATGTGGCCCCGCTCGTCACTTCTGGAGCTGAAAAATGTTGGTACCGAGCAGTACAATGCCACCTACTGGTGCGCAGGAGTACTGCTTCTGAATTTCCAGATTCAGTCAGACACCTGTGGGAATATTCACAGTCTGCATGGGTGTTGAGGTGTCACAAGAATTAGTGTGAAATATAATACCAGTAAACCCCGAAAAACATTATTGTTTCAAGACTACCTGTAGTAGCTGAACACGCATTTTCCAAGTATCATAAACACACATCTTACTATGTAACAATACTGCAAGTGTAATCAGTCTGAATATTGGAAACTCTGTAGCATATCGTTGCAAGCTTCGAGATCCATAAAAAAATATGTATAATAAATGGCATGATTCAAGTTATTCTTAGACTATAATTCAATTTATTCCTACACTACATCTTTGCTTTTATAAATCAAGGAGCAAGGCATTTGGTGAGTGCAAAAGAATAAAACAATCCACAGCACGATAAACTGTAAAATATATTTTTTTTTTAAGAGAGAAACATATAAGAAGTAAGGTCACAAAGATAGGAAAATATGGGAACAAAGCACATGGGGGGGAAACAAAATGAACTATTATATCATCACAGCATGCCTGCCAGAGGGATTTAGCTGAAGATGTAAACAAGGATGTTATTTTAATACAATACAGAGACACAGAAGTTACAAACTAAGATGAACCAAGGAAGGGGTGCAGTGGGGAGGGAGGGACGAACACAACAAAGGCTATAAAAATAAACAAAAGAGTAGACTCTCATAGAAGAAGAAAGTGAGAGATACTGTGGTACATGTGGAAAGTAAAGCTAAAAGAACCAAACATAAACAGGAGTGCACCACAATGGAACACTGTCCTTTCTGGCAGTGCACCTATACATACTATAACGTACATAGAATGCAACATTGCAAGTGAAAGGTTACACAGGGTTAACCAAAATGGTTAGAGAACCATTTGTTCGAATCGCTTCCTGGTGAATATTTAATAAAACAACAGATCAGTATTTGGTTCCATACATTATATGCACAACAAATCCTCTTTCATTTCAAGCCCAGAGCTTGTTCCTGGAGATCCCAGGTTGAACTTGGAAACTGTGCTTCCAGTAGACTGAGGCGTTAATAGAGAGGCACCAGAGTCTGGAACATGACATCTTAATATTGCCTTTTTAGTCACTTCCTCTTACAACATACCTGCTCAGATCATGTGATGCAGCCAGCACCACCCTCGAGCCTTTTCCCTAAACTGTATGATTTTGCTGAGGTTTCCAGAGCAGGCGTTCACAGGGTGACCCTGTAGATTTGCAGAGTGCACTGCTTATGACCCTCAAGGCCTCCTATGGCACCCCTTGTGCTTCCACTTGCTCAGCAGAGTTGAATCACTAAACAAGGGCATGGTATCTTGAATGCAACGTCAAATGTTCTGAAGGACATCAGACATGAATGGCTGACACTGCTCTCTCGTACATCCGCTCCAGAATGCGGTGGATGCAGGCAAAGCTGGGCCTGTCACAAGGCATATTGCTCCAGCATAGGCGCATTAGATTGTACAGTTCAAGTGGGCAATTATCTGGACAGGAGAGAATGTTTCCATCCCGCACGTAATAGATGACCTCCTCGTGAGCCATGCCATAGTAGGGCTGCATGCCATAGGAAAATATCTCCCACAGGACCACCCCATAGGCCCACACGTCAGATTCTGAGGTGTACCGGTTATAGAAGATAGACTCCGGAGGCATCCAGCGGATGGGAATGGCATCGTTCTCATTGGCTTTGTAATAGTCTGCTGAATAGATGTTCCTCGAAAGACCGAAATCTGCGATCTTAACCACCATGTTCTCACCCACCAAGCAATTCCTAGTCGCGAGGTCTCGGTGGACAAACTTGCGCTCAGAGAGGTAAGCCATCCCGCCCGCCACTTGTCGGGCAATGCATAGCTGGTCAGTGCAAGAGAGAGGGCAAGGGTTGGGGTCAGAAAGCCGGACCCTTGCAGCAAGGCTGCTGTGGCTCAGGCTGGCTAGGGAGCGTGGAGACCGATGCCGCAGGTATTCATTCAAATCGCCATGGGCCATGTACTCAAACAGCAGACACATCGGCTTCCCAACAGCGCAGACACCTGCAGCCCAAAAAAAAAGAGTTACAATGAGTAAGCAATGTGCAGCTAGTATTCCTTTGACCATAGGGGCAACTAAGACACTAAGATCATGGATACATATGTTTATAGCCTGGTGAAAGCATTGTTTTTACTGCATGTGGTCACTGTAGCTTAAGTTATAGAGGAGAACAGAAGACAGTGGAAGGTTTTGGCTTGAAATATCAAGTAAATGATTAGAAAAATACTTACTTTCAATGTCATTGTCGAACAGTGAAGGATGGAATCACGGGAACGCATACCATATATTTAAATTGGTACCTCCCAACCCCAAAATAAGCAATGAATCAGGCAGGGGGCTTGAGCTGAAAGCTGCACCTTTGACAAAAGTTGTGTTCTGGCAGTCATGAGTTTGAATCCTGGCAAGGCAGACTCAGCCCTTCAAATCTGATGAATTGAGTCAATTCAGAAGTAGTAACACCTGATATATACTTACTGCACTTTCGCCATTTCTAAGCACTGTAAATATCAATTGTTCCAGAACCCATGTGCAGTAACTGTTGAAAGGACTGCTTGTTATCGTTTGGTCAGCCGCATGATGCTCCTGTTGCTCCCTCGCAGACCAAGTAGGACCAGCCGCTGATTCATATGCTTTGAAGTATTTCTTTTTTTGTGTGCAGTAGCACCATCATTGTTGTAAATGGAATAACAGACAAAACCTTACAGAATTTGTTAGGGGCTCATGCATGGCAGGGGTGGTTTATTTGAGGTTGGGGAGGCATCTGAGTACTCAGCAGAGGGGCGTGTCTACTGCCTGTGAAGATAGGTTTTTTCTGGAAAGGAGAGAACTTCTGACGGGAAAGCTTGCCTGGTTACTCTAAGGTTATTTGCTAAAAGGGTAATTACCGGTGATCTTCCCCTTATGATGGTCAATTCGAAGAGTATAAAGTAGTGAGAAGGACTTTCAGCGTTTGCTCGCATGGGAGAGCAAAGGTGGACTGAGATGCCACCACCAACCTGGTCTGAATGTGACTCTATGCAAACTTCAACACTCTTATTTTTACACACCTGTGTGTGCCCAGATGGTCTGGCACTAAACATAAAGTTGTTTTGTTCCACTGATATAAAATGTGGGATCGTTTTTGCTGTCACATTCCTGTTGCTCCCTAACGTGGGGGCAACGTCTCACCTAAACAAAGTAATGCCTTTGCCTGTATGCTACCACAAAAATACAGATGCCAATACTTGGAAATCGAGCACTGGAAAAGCCAATTGGTGTTGTTTATTCAAACCTCTGGGTTCTCTGGACCATTGAGCGGAGACGAAACGTCACAAAAGCATGACAAATATACCTGAAGGATACCTCCTAGGGCTATATTTATGGCCAAGTCAGGCAGTGCAGCACAGCAAGGTGATGTAGCGCAGCAAGTCAACTTGCTCCACTGTCACCTTGCTGCACTGCACAGCCTGACAGTGAAAGGGCAGGAATGTGCTGCATTTAAGTCACTACGGCACATTCCAGCATTTTCCCCTGTGCTGACGCCCCTTTGGCTGCCTAGCGCCAACACAAGCACCCTTGCACCATGGCGCAAGTGTGCCTGCGTTGTAAGGAGAATTGTTTTTGTGAAAGAAGGGGCACCTCCTGCACAAAAAACAACCCCCTGAGGCTTTTGCCTCTTTTTGTGTGAGCTGCAGAATGCAGCACACATAAAAAGAGGAAAAATGAGGAGAAATAAACATATTTCTCCTCGTTACGCCTCACCTGGGGAGGCATAGGTTTTTGGCGAATTCCCAGGTCTGCCACTTCTGGTAGGTATGGGAATGCGTCAAAATCCATGGATGTTGCGTGAGAACACCCATACAACTCCCATAGAAATGCAGTAATGCAACACAGAGATTTGCGCTGTGTGAAGTACTCAAAATGTATGAAGACGCTCAGGGCCACGCAAGGTGGCCTTGCGTGGCTTCATATATCTAATTTTTAATTTGTGTCTCTCTTGCAACACATTGCGTGGTGCAAGAGTGACGCAAAGGGGCTCGTAAATATGGCCTCAAGGATCTATTGGTTCTCCTGAAAGATGTGGAAATTTAATGTAAAGTGCACATACATAAGGATTGAGAACCATATCTAAATAAGAGTCATATACAAAAGAACATTTATGGAAGAGAAACAGGTCTGTCAAAGTTTCAGCAGGCATTTTGGATTTCCCACTCAGAACAAAATTCACATAGGCCACCGTTAGTATTTCTTTAGCGTTATATATGGCAACTCTAGGAGGGGGGACCAAAAGTCTCCTAAGCAAAGCTTTAAAAACCAATTTTTATATGGCCTCCCCAAGGGATTTTATCAAGACATGAATTCACCAGAAGGCATTGAAGCCAATCCCCTATATGAACAAGTTACTTACTTTCGGTAACGATATATCTGTAAGAGACATATATTAGTTATAGATTCCTTATCTTAGAATTACCCCCAGGCTTCAAACTGGATCAGGAGAATTTTTCTGTAGCAGTACCCCTTTGCGTCGGTAGGTGGCGTTGGACGACTCTGCGTCCGTCGTTGGCGTCATGGTCGCCGGGATGACGTCGCGGTGTCTACTTAGACGCTGCCCCTGCGCGCTGACATCAGTTCTGACACGACTTTCTACGCCAGAAGCGCAGAGCCATGCAAGACACTGACCACTGGTGCACAAAACTAGGGCCCTGTAAGGGAGTCCCTATCCCTAGAAGTCAGTTCGCAGAACGGGGAGGATGGGTGGGGCGGTAAGGAATCTATAACTAATATATGTCTCTTACAGATATATCATTACCAAAGGTAAGTAACTTGTTCATCTGAAAGAGACAATTAGTTATAGATTCCTTACCTTAGAATAGATACCCCAGCAATGCCAACCTCGGAGGTGGGTCTGCAAACCAAGTTCACACCAGAAAGTCCTGGAGAACAGAACAGCCAGAATAGCCGTCTCTCCGGACTTGGCTATCCAGGCAATAATGTTTGGCGAACGTGTGCAAAGATGCCTACGTGGCTGCCTGGCAGATGTCAATGAGCAGGACTCCATGTCCCAAAGCAGTAGTGGCAGCCATCGCCCTGGTAAAATGGGCGCGCAGTCCTACTGGAGGTTCCTTTTTCACCAAAGAATAGCAAATTTTAATGCACAGCACAACCCATCGAGAGATGGTACATTTGTACACAGCCTGACCTTTCTTAGCGCCCACATAACCCACGAAGAGTTGATCATCCACCCGGAAATCTTTAGTGCGTCAAGGTAGAAGGACAGCGCACGTTTTGGGTCCAGACGGTGGAGTCTCTCCTCCTCTGTGGAAGGGTGCGGAGGCGGAAAGAAGGTGAGCAATGTGATGGTCTGGAAAGAGGTAACCACTTTGGGCAGAAAAGAGGGCCTAGCGCGAAGAACCACCTTGTCCGGATGAACTGCAAGAAAAGGAGGCTTAGAGTAAAGAGCCTGAAGCTCACTCACCCTGCGAGCAGATGTGATGGCAAGCAGGAAAGCGGTCTTCAAGGTAAGAAGACGAAGAGGACAATTATGTAGTGGCTTGAAGGGAGCACACATAAGGTAAGTAAGAACAAGATTCAAGTCCCACTGGGGCATTACGAAAGGAGAAGGAGGAAAGAGATGAGTAATGCCCTATAGAAATCTATTTACAATCGGAGACTTGAAAAGAGAAGGCTGATCAGGAAGGTGCAGAAAGGCCGAGATGGCCGAAAGGTAGCCTTTAAGAGTGCCCAGAGCAGAGCCCTGCTGGGCCAAAGATAGAATGAAGAGGAGAACCTCTGAAAGAGGGGCAGAAAGGGGATCCACAGCCTTTGCTGTGCACCATGCCACAAATTTGTTCCATCTACAGGCGTATACTGTTTTAGTGGAGGAACGCCTGGCTGCCAAGATGACATTACAGACTTCGGGAGGAAGGTCGAAAGCTGTCAATTGGTGCCGCTCAAAATCCACGCAAGGAGGTGGAGGCTGGACAGGTTCGGGTGGAGGACCGTCCCCTGCTGCTGCGACAGAAGATCCTCCCAAAGAGGCAGTCTGATCGGAGGATCGATGGCCATGTTCAAGAGCTCGGGGTACCAGACCCTTCGTGCCTAGTCCGGAGCCACAAGAATGACTTGGGCCTGATCTTCTTCATTACTCTGCACAGAAGTGGTACAGGTGGAAAGGTGTACAGGAGGCCGCAATTTCACTCGCAACGAAAAGCGTCGCCGAGCGAGTGCCGCCTTGGAAACTCCAACATGCAGAATTACTGACATTGCGCGTTCTCTTCGGTGGCAAATAGATCTAACCAAGGCTCTCCCCACTGCCGAAAGAGACCTTGCACTACCTCCGAGTGAAGACGCCATTAGTGATCCATCATGCACTGGCGGCTGAGTTCGTCCGCCCTGGTGTTCAGGGAACCTGCCAGGTGTTGAACCATCAGAGATATGCCCTGATGTTCCAGCCATGTCCAAAAGCGAAGAGCCTCTTGACACAGGGTCCACGACCCCAACCCGCCCTGTTTGTTACAGTACCACATGGCGGTGGTGTTGTCTGTGAACACCTGCACTAGTCTTCCTTTGACAGAAGGAAGGAATGTCTTCAGTGCAAGACGGATCGCCCGGTGCTCCAAAAGGTTGATATGGAGTCCGGACTCTTCCGGAGACCAGAGTCCCCTTATCTCCGCCTCTCCCAGGTGGCCGCCCCATCCCAGTAGTGATGCATCCGTCACTACTGTGAGCTCTGGTTGGAGAAGGGAGAGGGATCTGCCGCAGACCCAATACTGGTTCATGAGCCACCACTGCAATTGACGTGCAGTCCCCTCTGAGATCTGGACGACATCGGAAAGATTCTCCTGATGCTGCGCCCACTGGAACTTCAGGTCCCACTGCAGAGCCCGCATAATCCACCTGGCATGATCCACCAACAGGATGCAGGAGGTCCAGCAGCCTCAGGGTCATTCTCACCGAAATCCGGGATAGAGGCTGAAACATCGGTATCATAGCCCGAATATCCCAGACTCGCTGCTCAGGAGGATAAGCCCAAAACTGCGCTGTATCCAGAACTGCTCTGATGAAAAGGAGCTTCTGAGAGGGAGTCAGGTGTGACTTCAGCACATTAATAGTGAACCCCAGCGAGTGCAGGAGGTCCGCCGTAGTCTGGAGGTGGGAGATGACTGCTTGGGGCGAGCCCGCCTTCAACAACCAGTCGCCGAGATAGGGGAAGACCGGAACCCCTGATCAGCGCAGATATGCTGCGGCCACCCCCATCACTTTCGTGAGCAACCACGGGGCACTGGTAAGGCCAAAGGGGAGCACGGTATACTGAAAATGCTTGTGGCCTACTGTGAACCGTAGGTAACGCCTGTGGGCAGGCAGGACGTGGATATGGAAGTAGGCCTCCTGCAAGTCCAACGCTACCATCCAGTCTCCGGGGTCGAGGGCAGAAAGGACCTGAGCCAACGTGAGCATCTTGAACTTATCCTTCCGGAGAAAAGCGGTTGAGGGCCCCGAGGTCTAAGATAGGACGCAGGCCTTTGTCCTTCTTGGGTACCAGAAAGTAGTGGGAGTAGCAACCACGACCGACTTGTGGCACAGGGACCCTTTCGATAGCTCCCTTGGCCAAGAGAGCTGCAACTTCCTGGCAGAGAAGGGCCAAGTGATCCTCTGACATGTGATCAAAGGATGGTGGCATGGATGAAGGAGTAGTCTCGAAGGGGAGGGAATAGCCCCTTCGGACTATCTGCAAATCCCACCTGTCTGACGTGATGTTTTGAAAGTGGGGGAGGTGATGGCGGATCCTGCCGCCCACTGGCAACTGGTGGCCCTGGAAGGTCCGATTAGGAGGATTTGGAGGCTGCTGCAAGGGGGTTATGGGTGGACTGGCCCTCCCACTGGCCCCCCACAACCCGCGCCGCTGGGTCCCACATCTGCGGCTACGCAGAGGCTGGGTAGCTAGCGCAGCCCTGTGGCCAGACTGGGTGGAACGTGGTAGGGCACCCCTTCCGTAGCTACGAAAGGGGCGAAAGGCAGACTGTGTGGGGCGAGAGGTTGCCGCGAGGCCCAAGGATCTGGCCGTAGCCCTAGAATCCTTATAGCGCTCGAGCGCTGAGTCCGCCTTGTCGCCAAACAGGCGAAAGGCCATCAAAGGGCATGTCTAAAAGGGTACATTGGACATCCCCAGAGAAACCAGTCGTCCTCAACCAGGCGTAGCGCCTCAAAGCTTCTGACGTGGAAACCGTTCTGCCTAGGGAGTCGGCGGTATCCAGCCCACACTGAATGGCGAACTTAGCTGCGTCTCGACCCTCTGCCACTGCGCGGGTGAGAACGGCCCGGGCCTCCTCCGGGCACTGTGGCAGCACTTGGGCAACCATATCCCACACAGTATGGGAATAACAGCCCAAGAGGCATGCGATGTTCACCGACAGCAGTGCTAAGCTGGCGGAAGAAAACATCTTCTTCCCGAGGTGGTCCAGCTTCTTAGATTCCCTATCGAGGGGAGCAGTAGGGAATGCGCCCTTAGAAGACTAAGCTTGGACCACCAAGCTCTCAGGAGTAGGGTGTTGGGAGAGGAAAAGTGGGTCGCCCGCCCGGCGGGCAATCATCCTGTCCATAGGGGCCCCTGTGCTGGGCTTGGACCAAGTGCCCAGAAGGATGTCCGTGAGGGCTTCATTAAAAGGCAGCAGGGGCTCCGAAGAGGCCGTCGCCGGTTGAAGTACCTCTGTCAGGAGGTTAGTCCTGATGGCCACCGTAGAAAGCTCAAGGCCCAAGGCCTCAGCCGCCCTACGCAACATCACTGCATAAGAAGCTCCCTCCTCCATAGCCACGGTAGGGGGGGGAAGGCATGCCAAGGTCTGGGGAGGTATCCAAGCCACTGGCATCACCCAGTTCCTCTCGCTGG
Organism: Calotriton arnoldi; assembly: GCA_963921515.1. NCBI lineage: Eukaryota > Metazoa > Chordata > Amphibia > Caudata > Salamandridae > Calotriton > Calotriton arnoldi. The sequence continues at coordinate 3,016,461 of CAWUFW010001103.1, read as the reverse complement.
TCAGCTAAAGGGTCTCCAGACCTCTCCCAGTCCTCCTCACCCTCCTCTGGCTGCCACTCAGGGCGATAGGGAACGCCAGGGATGAATAGCAGTACAAAAGTACCCTCCAGCGCCGGAACCGACGTCGGTCCGGCACCGGGTCCAAGTTGGGGGTGAGGCTGGGGTCGACGCCGGTTGGGGCACAACCGGCGTCAGGGGCGTCGTCACTGGAATCAGTGCCGGGGAAGGTACCGTGAGCTCGACCAGTGCCAATCTGGATCTAGGCCTGGATCCTCGGGGGCCCTCTGGCGCCGGGGCCGGAGCCACTGGCATCGAAGGCCCAGAGCCCCCAGCTAAGTCCGTGGGGCCCGAAGGCGCAACTGCGGAGTCGGGCTGCCCAAAAATGCTATGAAGAGCCTCATAAAAGGCTCGAAGCTGGGCAGGGGACGCTCCGGCTCCGGGTAAAGGAGGGAAGTGCGGAGCCGTTCCAGAAGCAGGCTCCGACGACGGAGCTGGAGAGCGACGACGCTCCGGGTCCCGCGTTGCGTCGGCTGACAGACGGGAAGAAGGCGAAGAGCGATGATGCTTCTTCACCTTCTTCTTGTGCTTCGACTTACCTGAGGAGTGCGAAGACTTCGATGACGAGTGGTGGTGGCTCTGCGACCTGCCCCGAGACCTTCCTCTCGACTGGACCTTGAACGACACGGAGCGGACTGCCGGGCCTCCAAGAGCTTTCGGGACCGCTCTCGCAAAGACTTAGGATTCATGGCCCGGCAGTCGGAGAACGACTTCGGGTCGTGGTCGCGCTCCAGGCACCAGAGACACACGAGGTGCAGATCCGTGACGGACATCAACTTGTGACAGGAGTCACAAGGCTTGAAGCCGGTCCGACGATGGGACATCGCTCATGCTAGCAGTAGTCGAAGACTCAAAAAAGACGTCAACAAAAGTCAAAAAAGGTTTAGTCAAAAAATGACTAAGGGGCACGCTCCCTCCGGATCTGCGCTGGCTAGCGCGGAAAAAGAAAGAACTGACCTCAGCGCGCAGAGGCGGTGTCTAAGTAGACACCGCAACGTCATCCCGGCGACCACGACGCCGATGACGGAGTCGACCTACGCCACCTACCGACGCGCAGGGGTACTGCTACAGAAAAATTCTCCGGATCCAGTCTGACGCCTGGGGGCAATTCTAAGTTAAGGAATCTATAACTAATTGTCTCTTTCAGATACTTATAATTCCTCTGTTGCCCATACCCTTAACCAGAACAATATAGGTCTGAGTGTCACAATATCTGAAATAGATCTCATAATGTTGGAGTACTATGCGGTAATCTTAATAACGATTTAGGAAAAGTATTCTATGCAACTTCAAGCAAGTTTAATTGCAATGCCCCCAAATTTCTGCCCCATATAGTGTGACCCCCACATGCTTGACTTCTATATATTTCAATTGGAGGGGCTATCGAGAAAGTGGTAGCTCTAGTTGTAAACCTAATAATGGCCCGGCACCCTGTTTTAACTGAAGGGTACTTTTCTTAATCTGGGCTGACCATTTATGGGAGTCATCCAGACTCACTCCGAAATAATCAAACTCAGAAACCTTTTCTGGGGACTCTCCATCCAGTATTATATTTCTTCTACTCTTTTTCTTTCTACCTCTAAAGACCATATACTTTGTTTTATTCTTATTAATTTCCAGACCGTAATCGCTACAAAAGAGTATGAACTTCTCTAAGAGGTTTGATTGTCCTGTAGGAGTTTTAGATACCAACAAAGCACAGTCAGCAAATAGCAGGCATGGAGTCTTACGATCTTTAAACTTTGGAGTATCATTCTCACAGTCAAACAAGTAGGGGAGGCACTCATTAATATACAAGAGGAAGAGCATAGGTGCCAGTCGCAGCCTTAGCGCACTCCTCTTACCTTGGGAATTTCATCAGTTAATTCACCCCCCCAATCCCCACCTTACTCTTGCAAAATTATCCACATGGAGTTCCATTATAATCTTAAGGAGCCCTAACGGAATCCCAAGCCTGGCTAAAATTTCCCACAGTTTAGGCCTGGGGAGAAGATCAAATGCAGATCTAAGATCTACGAAGGCTACAAATAATCTCCCCTTTTCTAAATCTACAGTCCTCCATTGAAGAGCTAAAAACCGAATAATTTGGTCAACTGTACTTATTTTATTGCAAAATCCCGCTTGCAATTTAGAGAGAATCTCTGCATGTTCTATCCAATCCCATAGCCTATTCAATATTATGGTACAAAATATTTTTTGCATGGCAACAATCAGACTTATGGGCCTGTAATTGTCTGGTAGTCATTTTTATCCCTATTTATGAATCAGTACGATATTAGCACCTTTCCAAGAGCCTGGAATCTGTCCTCCTACAAGAATGGCATTGAACACAGCAGTTAAATAGGGCCCCATATCTGGGGTTCACTACTATAGAGGTCGATTGGTATAGTCCCCAGGCCAGGGGCCTTCCCTGATTACTGTAATAGAATGGCATTAATAGTTTCCTTAAGGGAAAATTCCATAAGACTGCCATCTCCACAAGGAAAACTGGAGCTCGAGAGAGGACATCTGTTTCCATTTGGGAGATTTGATCCTCATACAGGCTACGAAAATGGGAGACACATTCATCAGGGGAATATGATATTCTGGCCCAGTTGTATCAGTGCACCAATGCTGGGAGACCAATTTCCAAAATCGTCAACTATCTTTGGCTTTCATCGCCACTAAAAGGGCTTAACTATCTTTTATAACAGATGCATACTATTGCCTGGTCGAGATAATCTGGCCTCTATCCTTTTTTTTTTTTAGATCGTTGAGGAGGGCAATCTTAGCACTTTTACAGCTATCATTGAACCATTCATTCGACCTTAAAATTTGTCAGCCTTTCCAAGACTTGCAGTGCTTTAAAAATAGGCCACCAAGTTTATTAGAAATATTATTGTGGGCCTCCACCATCCGATCTGGACTTTGCTCACAATATTGCAGTACAGTGCGTTCTGCAATCAATAAAGAATATAGTTTGGCTAGCAGACCCTCAGATTTTTGTAAGGCCTCCCATTTGAGAATATGTTGATTGCTAGATACCGCCACTGGATTAGTCACAAGGTGATTTTCTCCATCATTCACCTTATCCCAAAATAGCAAAACAGGGAAGTGATCACTAATCTTGGCAGTTACGCACTGTCAGGTCAGCTATGTCATGCCATATTTTCAAGTTCAATAATATATAATCTCAATGGCAGGCGCGTGTCACAGCAGCAAGGTTAGTCCTCTCCTTTCGGCACCCAAGAGCAGCGGAACCAGCGTGTGTTAAAACAGGGCAGCTGAAGTTGATTTGGTCAGGTGGTGCAGGACGGTATGCTCGGAAATGAAGTCCAACAGCGGCCATGAAGCGGCGGCTCTCCCCTCTGCACTGTTATGCTGGCAGTAATTGGTGCTAGGAGATCCCAGGGCGCTCACCAGGCGCAAGTCCCAGCAGCAAGGTTAGTCCTCTCCTTTTGGCCCCCTACGGTCACTCGTCAAACCGGAGCTAGAGAAACTATAGAGGTTGACATTATCGAAAAAGTATCAGGACCCACTCCATTGGTGTCTCCCATGGTCATAGCAAAAAATCATGACAACCAGGCAAAATTAGGCTGAACATCGATAAGCTCCTGCCCAACAGGAGCATCAAGAGAGAGAAACATATCACTACTATTATGGATGATATAAGCGCCGGCTTAAATGAAACCAGATAGTTTTCAAAATTAGATCTGAATGCAGGGCATCATCAGCTACAACTGGACAAGCATAGTCAATATATAACTACATTTTCAGTACACCTTGCCCTGAGAAGATACAAGCACCTAAACCTTAGAATCTCGTCGGCTGCCGAAGTGTTTGAGAACACCATTCGCGGGACACTTTCCGGCCTTTAAAGTGTCATGAACATAAGCGAAGACATTCTCATCTATGCCACAACCATCGAGGAACATCACCGCCGAGTGCAGGTGATGCTACATCGCCTGAGTGAGTATGGGCTAACACTCCATTAAGAAAAATGCTCTTTTTTTAAACAAAGAATGAATTTTTTGGCTACATCTTCACTAAATAAGGCCTTCAAGTGCATCCCCGGAAGTCTCAAGCAGTCCAACAAATCTAGGCGCCCAGGATTCCCACCGAGGTATGCAGCTTCCCCGGGATGGCCACATACTGTGACTGGCTACTCCCCAACCCAGCGACGCTAGAGGAACTACTCCGTGCCCTCATGAAAGATGAGGCGCAGTGGGCATGGGGTCCCAAAAAGCCTGTAGGCTTGAGGGTGTCAAGAAGGTGCTGCTCAACGGAGCCATCATGGCATACTTCAACCCTGGAAAAACAAAAGAGCTAATCATAGATGCAGGTCCCGCAGGCCTTTGTGCAGTGCTGACCCAAAAAAGAGAACCAGGTCAATGGGCTGAAATCGCATTCGCTAGCTGAGCCCTCACAGCCACGGAGACCCACTATAGCCACATTGAAAGGGAGGTCATAGTGATAAAATGGGGCTGTGGACATTTCCACCAATATCTATGCAGGCATCTGTTTAGAGTAATGACTGACCATCAGACATTAGTTTCCCTGTTTAAAGGAACAGCACCATACCCTTCTTCTCTGATTGAGCGATGGGCAGTGCAACTCTGACAATACCAGTTCACCGTCATGTACAGGCCAGCAGCAAGAAACCCGGTGGACTTTCTATCATGTCGCCCTACAGCCCCTGATGAAGAACCCACTGCAGAGGACCCCCAAATTGTAGAATATATCAAGCTTGTGAGCAACGGTGTGTGTAAAAAGGCACTGTCTATCACAGACGTCAGCCAAGCAACCACAAAAGTAATCGAAAAGGTAATCTCCACCCTTTGTGTAGGGACATAGAAGATGTTCCTGCAGGATGCCAATCAATGGATAAGCCCTGACAAGAACAGGCTGACACTGCTGTGGAGGGTAAGGCATGAACTGAGTGTCACACAAGACAGACTGCTGCTGCAGGGTGATTGCATCGTTATGCCAACCTTACTGGCCCAAAGATAGATAAAGCTAGCCCATGAGGGACACTAAGGTGCATCGAAAAACAAAGCCCATTTGAGAAAAAGGTATGATTCTCTGGGCCTGAGGACGCCATAGACAACTTAATAAAATAGTGCACCACATGCCAATTGACAAGCAGACATGAAACCCCTGCCCCGGTTGCCACCGAAGAACACTGACAGACCATTGTCAATGGTCAGCTTCGATTTTGGTAATTTCCCTGATTGGTGCCTCACGATTGTGATGCTTGATAGTCAACTCTACTATGGGATATTTCGAGTGACTGAGTCGACAGAGTTGCCAGGATTTGCTCCATTGCTCTGTTTGGCATCCCCGAGGAAATCAGAAGAGACCACGGTCCCCATTTTAAGGAGCTGACATCCAAGAATTCTTGAGGCACTTCAGAATAAGACACAGGAATGGCCCCAAGCCAACGGGGATGTTGAGCGTTTTATGCGCATGTTAAAAATGACACTACTGGTGACTCTGGAAAATAGGTCAAGACCCAGAAGCCGGCCTTTATAGATTCCTTAGGGTGTATTGGAGCACCGCAGACTGCACGACACACTGTTACCCATGGGCCCTTATGCTGAGAGGTCAGAGACTGACAATCCCCACCCACCCCTACAGAGAAACGATGACAGGGCAAGCTGGATAAGGAGAACCCGCGTCACAAAACCTACCCAGGGAGACCAGGTGCTACTCCGAGAACGACACCCAAGGTGGAAGTTCAGAAAACTCTATGAGAGAGGGCAATGGACTGTCACCTCTGTTAAAGGAACATTGGTAACTGCATGCATGGTGAGGAGACCGGTACACGAAATGTGTGGTGCCATCGCCGGAGGAACCATGGGTGGAAGAGCACAGTGCAGTCATGGGCCCACCAGAAGGAGACAATTTTGCAGGGCTGTGTGGGGCTTTAATGTCAATGCTGAACCACAGATCAGCAACCAGGGTGAGACTCAGACCGATAGACTAGCATTCCTAGAGATCATGGGGACGTCAGATAACACCCGAAGCCACAGATAAGATCTGTGGCCCAACCCGAGCCCCAGCCAGAAGCACAAAGAGTTTATGCACAGTACTCAAGTGAGCCTGCAAAGATGCTGAAAGAGGACTAACAGAGTTAATGTAGTGAGCCACCTGGCCCACACCATTGACCCCGACCCCGTGATGATGCACGCAACCCCACAGCTAGGTGCGGCTTCGGGGAAGTTAAGAAAAGGGCATGAAACTACTCAAGGCTCAACCCAGACCAGACACCAGTGTATCACCTGCATTATTCCCGTGCAGTGCTCTGAGCCCACTACAGCACTGAGGTAATGGGGACTAGCAGCGCACCACAACATGCAGGTGATCATAGACTCCTGTTCAGTGTAAACTCAGATAAACAGCTAATGCCTGCCTGCTATCTGTCTTCCTCATGCAAGTCCTTAATTGCACTGGGACCCATTGCCACAAGTAGAGAGAATGGAAAGAGTGATAATATACATAGAAAAGGAAAAAAACACTTACGAGAGGCAAAAGAGACATAAAAAAACAGGAATTATGATCGGTGGAATCCCTCTGTGTGATTTACAGGGAGTGGGGGAGGAGGTGGAACCTAAGTTAGGGACTGGGAATAATATATTTATTTTTACATTTATATTTCGGCAAAGGCGGGTAGATAATGTCTGTGTAACAAGGCAAATATCGCGATACAAGGAAGCCAGGACTCGGAGTCATAAAGATTACTGATAAGTAATCTGGCCATTCTCTTGTAATTTTTGATCCTGCTGTTGTTTTTGCTTCATACCACAGTGCCAAAAGCAATTCACTTAGCCATTAAAGGATATTAAAAAAATTTAAGAACATTACATAAAGTGTAGGGGCCTGATTGACAGAGCCAGTTGCTCTTAAGTCAGACTTACATGCTCAAACGGCTCAATGTACAAATGAAGGTGTTCACAAGATGGGACCTTGCACATGTAAATACTTTTAATCATGCACATAATTCACAAAAAGATTAAGAAAAAGTATGATTGAGCAAATTACATTCGGCACGTGGGAAGTGAGAATTCCAAGTTGGGGTTCCCTTGAAAAGTATGAGAACACCCACAAACTGAGTTTTGGGGAATTCTCTAATTTTTTCTGACCCATTACTACTGTGGAAATGGTTAGAGATTTGCTCCTACAAAATGCAGCATTAAATCCCTTTGTATGGTGAGAAGGGAATCTAATACCCGCAAAATTAGTGGGGCTGTAGAGAAGGGAATTCTTTCCAGGGGCAAAATCTTTACCTTATTGAAAAACTAAATGTGGAAATTAAATACCGTTGCACAAATCCACTGTCACTTCCCCATGCACAATTGCCCACTATGTACAACTGATCATGCAGAAATCCCTCCACATCGTGACATTTGCAAATTTACTATACATTTTCAGGAGCAGCCAGGCAAACTGATTTTGAGGCATAATAAGGAAAACCTTTGGAAATGACCAACTTGCGCAATTGGTGTAACTATGCAAACATACCCAGGAGCTTCACAATGTTGGGGTGGTCAAACTCTGCCATCAAAGCTGCCTCCCTTTGAAAGTCGGCCTGCATGTCTGGTGAAGCCTCTTCTTTGAGCATTTTCACAGCCACCATGGTGGATGGTTCATACGGATGCAGACCAGGAGCCCTGTAAGCATATGGGAAATAAATGGAGAAAGATGCCTTATTAACCTTGATTTTTCAGCTTTGCCAAACAAAGCAGGATGACGTTCAACTGTTTTTTTGCTGCGCTCGGAGACTGCCCAGACAACCAAGGTGGCGACAGGTTGAATTTGTACAGAGGTCACAGAGGGCTCAGTGTATTATTAAGGATTCGGTGGCACCAATATTCTAGCTAATCTACAGAAAAATCACATATCGTTCGTCCTCTATGATGAATCTGCACAACATTTTCCAGAGAAAATATTTATTCACCCAAGTATGATTTTAGAAAATGTTGTGAAGACAATAACGTAAGAAACTTGAGCCCCTCCCCCTCCAGACTCAGCCAGGAGCGCTCAGGCCAGGGTACTCTGCTGAAGGGGACCCTTGGAGCTCGGGGCCCCACCGCACCGTGTGGGCTGCGGGGGCCTATGTTACGCCACTGTGTGACAATTTGCAAAAACATAGCTCAAAAAACTATTGAAAGTACTTCGAAAAACGATGGCACCAGGAAAAAGAATACTAAAGAGAATACTGTTTTATTATGATTTTTTTTATCTAACAGAAAGCCCATTCCAAGATTGTTGGCTTTGTGTGCGCATGCGTCTTGACAGATTCGTTCATATACAAATGATAAAAAGCATTGGCAAAGCCAATAGGTCAGCTTTTAAGAGCTGAGACATGTTGGGTTAGCCAATGCTTTATCTTTTATGAAATTCCAGTAATTGCGATTATAATAGAAGCTCATATCATCCCCCAAAAAGCTAAACTTACAAAAAAGTCTGTAGCTTCACACCCTCTTACCCTTTCCATATGTCACTGGCCCACCGTTTCAGTATATAGAACTGTTTTTTTACTACAATTTGATGCTGGTGATGTCACTGGCCACAGAGTCCTGCCAATTAGTACTGTGCAGTCCTAGTGGTTTCGCCAACACCTTGCACAATGCGATCAGCTCCTATTAGTAATGGAAGCTTTCAGAGGAGCTCAGTGAGTATGCTGGTTGCTTCCTCTCTTGGCCTGCTGCTGGGCTCGAGAGTAGAAACGCAGTGATTCATAATGCAAAAGAAGCCAATTGGGAGTGATATATTTTGACATGGCCTACAAAATTCTGTCTTCAGTCAAAAATTATATAAACAGGTAAGGAAGAAGGAGCTAAATTTAGATGAAGGACAAGGATCACTGCTAATGACCGCTTGGATGGGGAGAGTCGTTATAGTTTTTTGGTGCAAACAGCGTTCCGTAGGGGCGAGCACGTGGGGGTGATGTATCCCATGTACAGTGATCCGTTATGTCCACTGTGTTGAGTTATGTGTGTTTTTGGGTATTGCTCCACCGACACATTTTCGTGACATAATCAGTGATTTCAGCAGAAAAAACCCCTAGGGGTGGGGGGCGTGAAAAATGGAACACATTCTCCCACACTGAGCCATGGCCTCTAAAGTACCCCACAAATTATTATTTTGGTGCAAGGAGTGTGGTGATACTAAGTGCTTCTTGTCTGTCTGCCAAGCCATCTGTACAAAGACTGAAAACGGGGCATTAAATCTCACTTACAACAAATAGGGCTTCATGTATCAAGAGCAGTCCCTGAACAGTCAGAGCAAACGCATATTTCAGACGTCTCCTACGTTTCGCTGTGTTTTCTTCACTTGATCTACGACTGGGTCTTGTTAGCTGCTTCTTTTTTAAGGAGATGAGATAGTAAAAACCTTATGGCAGTTTGCACTGGACTCAGATGCACGCGTCACAGGTGTTCGCAAGCAGTCCCACATATGGATTTACTCTAGCTGATCACGCAATGGAGTTATTCCATATGGACCCCATGCCTTTTCCCAATATATAATGTTATCACCTTTACATTAATGCATTCCATCTCATGGGGTAGAACACTAAAACCTCACATGTCTCTTTATTAGTGACATAAGTATGTTTGGAGTTGACTCCACTCTTGTGCTCACCTGGGCAGCCAAGCAGGCCTTTTGTGTTTTAAGTTTAAAGTTTTATTTTATCTAACTCACTTTCTCTCTGCCATGCTTCACAGCATGAAGCATAATAAATTAAAACAGATCCTGGTACATGAGTTGAAAAAAACAGATGCGAGAGGGTGGATAAGGTCTATAATCAAGGGGTCTGTTGTACAAAGTCATAAGTAGGAATTGATATTCTGAGGTGTCAGATTTAGGGATGTCCTTATGTTTCACCATGAGGTGGGAAAGTGCAGGCTCTGGTTGGGTAGTGTAGGGCAGAGGAAGGAACAGAGTGCCCCGGACAGGTTATTTTTAAAAGGTTTTTTGTTTAGAGTAATTGCAGTATATCTATTTTCTATATTTGGGCTTTGGCAATGTAAAGCATTTGCCATGTAATATATTTTTTTCAATTGACTGGTGAGGAAAGGGGGTGGGTCAGATCTAGAGTTTTCCCACACTTAATGGCATTTGCCTCAACCTATCCACTGTTTTTCATGAATGTCAATCGCTCAGTCATCCATAATCATTGGCTTTGCATATATGTTCAACAAGACAGAAGAGAAGGAAGAGATAAAGGGATCCCAAAAGGAAGAAGCTTGGGGAAGCGACAGAAGATCCAGAAGAGTACCCATGGTGATTTTTCTTTACATGTGTTACTATATATTTCCACAATTACAGCTTGTCCGTAGAATTTGATATTTAGGCCAAGAGCAGATCAAAGTAATGAGAGGACAGGGCTGGAAAAGGGGCAATCACATCAACAGTACGATGAACCAAGTAGCCAACCTGACTATAAGCACAGATATTTTATTTTGGATAGTCATGGCATGACTATCCAGTGAGGCAACCAGGCAGGTCCCTAGTGCCTGAGGATCTGTTGTGTTTGGAGACCAAAAGAATGAAGCTCAGAGGTAGGAGAATTGCTTTATTCCTTTTTCTTTCTTTTCTGTATATTCCCCGACTCAGCATGTCTTCTTTTAACCTTCATTCCCCAACTCTATCCCTGGTACCTCCTCTTTTACTCTTCGGCCTGCCCCAAGGGATGACCATATGATCACTGACTAGTGTTCCCTCCATCAGGGTCCTAGCACCCTGCCCTGATCTCCTGCCTGTGACAATCAAACAGGATCTATGACAGTTTTGAATGCTGCTGCTGTAGGAAACAGAGGACAGTAGGGGGTTGCCTTGAGAGGGGGTGGGAGTTGGATAGTTGATAGGTTACAATAAATGAGCTTGAATGCAATGCTCTTCCCTAAGATCTTGACCATTAAGTTTTCAATAATTCAGGAGCCCCTGCAATTCCATCATAACTATCTTTAACCAGATAGATTACTCACCTTTCTTTGTTTATTGAAAAAAAAAAGTATAAATCATTTAACAGAAATGTGACAAGAACATTGACATTACATCAAGCAAACTAGGCCCACATTTGTGCATGGGTTAAATATTTAACAATTGGTTGTAGATAATAATATGGTACACACAGTTGCATAGAGAGGTGTTGATAGCAGAATCAAATTGGCTACTTGAAATACAGATAACATGTTGCGGAAGAGTTAGATCAGATCGTAAAGACATTCGGGAGTGTTCTGTGGAAGAAGGAAGAACTCATTCATATATCAGGTTTTCAATTCAAAAGAGGGGGAATTTCAAGTTTCTTTTGTAATATTTTACGGAGGCGATAGCGCATAAATGTTAAGTAGTGGGGAGAACAAAGTCATTTTGTTTTTGCAGTTTTATATAGCACAAACTCGACTCGAAGTTAACACCAGTTACTTTGCGCCACAGTTAGAATGAATTGGATCTCAGAAGCAGATGTTCTCAAGCGGCTAAACTACTGACCATAGCTTTTTCATTTATTTTTCACATTTTATAAAATGTGCACATTTTTGCATGCAATATTACAAAGTGTGTGTCACAGAGATTCTATACTTTCAGATATCGTCTGCCTTTGCGGCAAATGATGCCTGTCAAACAGCCTTGATTGAATGCCTATATTTATCAACTTAAGACACGAGGTGGTATGTCAGAAATGATTCATACAAACTGGGTTTCATATTTTTCTAAACTGAGTAACATTCACTGGCAACGGTTATTACAGACCCTTCCTGGTGTAAATGTGAAACTGCACTATGCAAGGCAGACATTTAGTATATCTTCCAGTTTACTGAGTTAGAAGAGTTTCAGTATGCCTGTTGGACTTGGCCCTTTTTGGCAGGTTCACCCCTGAACTTTTTGCCTGGTCTGTAACCTAGTGTTGGTGGTTTTAGGCCTCTGGGCACTTTCGCACTGTGGTCCAGTGGAAAGTGCGTGCGCGCTCTGTGCACATTTAGTGAGATTGACCTGCCTCCCATAGGAATCCATTGGGGATATGTGTGTCCATGGTAATTCCTGGTGTGAGAGGAGTGCAGGGGCGAGTTTAGTATGTGCGAACTCGTGAGAATAAATGCTGCGCAATGGTGTGCGCAGATTTATTATAACTGGTGTAGAAATGCCACTTCTAGAAGTTGGCATTTATGTGTGCTCTGTGTCTGCCTGCCTGATGTGAATTGCATGTCTGGCTTGTGAGTGACAGGGGCTGGGAGGTGTGTGTGGCTCCAGGAGGGGCAGGGTGAGTCAGCGCAGGGCTGAATAGGGAGATCTGCATCTAGATGGGAGGGAGGAGTTGCACCTGGGACCTGAATAGGGCTGTGCCTTCCCTCCACAATGCTGGCTCCACCCCCTGTGGTGCGTCTGATGTCCCTAGCCTGTCCTGTGAAAGGAGAGAGGAGCTGAGCAAAACAAAGTGCTCCAAAGCTCCCCCAAACCAGTTGTATCTGGTTCCCCAAACCCTGTGCTGTGACACAAAGGAAAATGCTGTATAAAAGAAGGGGCTGTGACCCCATGAAAATGTGCAGTTCCTGGTTGCTGGTCCTACGGGCGTGCTGCTGTTGGGGCCCAGGGGGGGCTGCCAGGAGGGCTTGCCTCCCTGGGCCCTGCATTGCCCCTTCACCTTTGAGGACTTTTTGCTTCATCTAGCGCCTGGAAGCGCTATCCTGTAATTGCCCAGCCGAGCAGGAGCGGGGGCTGCGCAGCGCGAGGCTGTTCGCCTCGTGGGAGGGAATCCCGATGTGAGAAATTCCCCCGTGATGCTCAAGTGCGCGGGTGCCCACCCCGCGTCTTTGCCGTTTACTGATGGAGCGGGAGCCCACCCCGCTCTATATTTTAATTTCCGAGGGAGCCTACCCCTCATGGCCGCAGCCGAGAGGAAAACGTTGCCGGGCCGCTGCCAGCGCGACCCGGAAGTCAGGCAACCTTGCCTGCGACGTGGGCGGGGCCGGCGGCAGGACCGGAAGTGATGGCGGTACCGGTGCGGGGCTCCCATGAGCGAGGGGAGCCCCGGTGTGCAGAGAAAGGGAGAACGGGAGCCCACCCGCCTCCCGGCGAAGCACCGGAGAAGTCCTGAGCCCTAGGAGAGGGCCCAGGCAGAAGAACAGTGACGGAGCCTCCAGGCTCCACGGTGAAGTCCCGGTCCCAGGAGGGGGACCGGGTGAAGAGGAGCACACGCCCAGAGAGAGCCTCCCCGACCAGAGCCGGTGAGTAGGGCTCCGTGGGGGCGACGGCTCTTGGGTATTGTGATATCCGTGGGGCACGGAGTCAGAGCGGCCCCGTCTGGCAGCGGGCCGCTCCAACGTTGGGCATCCCTGCTCCCAGATCGGAGCATATTGTCGGTGCTCGTGCTCCCGCCCCAGCTGCCCCGCCTGACAGTGGGCAGCTGCAGCATTTTGCCACATTCCCTGGCTAAGGAGTCCCAGTGGGGACCCCAAGGGCACAGAGGTGCCCATGCCGCATTTGAGGGTCACAGCTGCGCCGCACCAGCGCGGGCAGCTGCTGAGGATGGGGCATGTTTGCTTCCAGAGGGCCCCAGAGTCTTGGGGCATATCGAGGCGCATTGTCGGCGCCTGGGCGGTCCCGCCAGAGAGCGGGCCGCCCCAACGATGGGGGCATGTGTTGATTGTCATGTGGGGGTCCAGAGGGCACAGAGGTGCCGGGCCCCCTTGATAAGAAGTGCCACAGCTGCACCGCACCAGCGCGGGCAGTTGCAACCCTTGGGCACAATTAATCCAAAGTCCCCGAGGGGGACAGGAGGCACAGAGGTGCCAGGCCTTCCCGTGATTCACAGCTGCCCAGCAAGTAGTGGGCAGCTGCAACGTTTAGGCAACAGTCCTGAGGGGGCATTCTTGCATAAGATAGGAGTGAGATGCACTCCTCTGCCCCAGCGCAATTACGCGCTTTTGGATATTGCTGCATTGGCAGCTGAACTCTGACTTTGGACATAGGGCATGTGAGCCCTAGAGAAGGCCGTTGGCCAGGTGGGTCAGGGATTATGTGGTGCTAGGAAATGTGATGCATTTACCCTGATTTACGCACCCTGTGTTATACCTCTAGCTGTGTGTTCAGATTGAGGTTGTTTGGCATATTATGGTTTATGCTAGTGATTTTATTATTACCTAATGCGTTTAGGTTGTGAGTTATTCTCTACTGTGATTTACGCCCCTAATGTGAGTTATACTTAGGAGGTTAGGGTCTAATGTGTTTAGACTGATGAGAGGATTGCATCATGTATTTATGCTGGTGAGGTTGGCGCAGAATGTAATTCGCGCCTAATGTGATACTGTGCATAATGTAGTTTCTGTTACAGGCGGATGCTAAGTACAGGGGTTACCAGTGATTACTGGTTGTACGTTTATGATGTGTTCTACATTTATTATAAGTGATACATATTCTAAGTTCGCTTTGTGCTGGTTCTGACAGTGGTCCAGTTGGCCCTGTCAGGTGTAAATAATCCCTTGTAAATATGACCTAGTGCCAGGTGGCACCATGTATATTATGTGAGTACTATTCTAATGGGTTATGATAATACAAAGGCTATTTTTGATATAACCTTGTGTGGAGTTCCTTCTTGTGGTGTGCCTGGTAGGTTGTTGCTGTGTGCGTGCGCAAACGCTTTACACATTGCCTCCGGGATAAGCCTGACTGCTCGTGCCAAGCTACCAAGGGGGTGAGCAGGGGTTATCTTTGGCGTGTAACACCCTCGCCCTGACTAGAGTGGTGGTCTCTGCCTGGCTTTGGCGCAAGCCTTAGCCAACCAGAGATCCCATTTCTAACATTGGTTGTCAGCGGTGGGGATTAGGACTTGCGTTTGCGCAATACCAGAGCGACAACTGGCTGCATTACAAAACTCTGCATTTTAGATAGTCACATGGAAAGGGATTATTGTTTCTGAGTTAGTTTTAAGAGTCATTTCTTTTTGAAATGTGGTTCTTGTGCACTATGAGTTGAGTGTACTGCCAAGGACAGAAACCAGAGAATCTGGAGGAGTGACTGCCCTTGTGCAGACTGCTATTGGGTTGGCCTAAAGCTGGAGGAGGGACTGCCCTTGAGCCATGGTGTTGGTTCTTAGGTTGGCCTGCAGCTGAGGGAGGGACTGCCCCTGTGCTGTCTGCTAGTTCTTGGGTTGGCCTACAGTGGGGACTTAATTGGTATGGAGTCACTAGCTCGGGAGGGTAGATTATCCTCTAAGTGCAGTGTGAGTTTTCTGGATTCACCAGTAAGGGTGGGATCCAGTGGTGGCAGCGAAGTGTGTGTCCAGTGCATGAAGTCCCCGTCCCGTTCCCAGAGTATGGTACCTAGTGCTCAGTAAGAGGGGTACAGGTTGAGATTCAGGGACAGTAAGGAACTGTCTCACCAGTCTGGGGGGTGTGTGTGGATGAGTGATGTGCTGCTGGACGCTGGAGTGAGTTCTCTGAAATAAGGAGCTTGCATGGGGGAGTGACCCTAGAGGAATGGTGCAGGTATCTCCCAACCCGTGAGGTGGAGATGGTTCAGAGGAACACAACTAGGAACCGTTATAGTGAGGAGGTTGCAAGGCCTCACATCATGTCCTGCGAGGAAGGTGTGAGACTGGGCCGTATTCCGAGCCTCAATCTCAAGTCTCCGGTACTGGATGGTTCTTAGGAGGAACACCAGGAAAGGAACCTAGTCTGTCCTGTTGGACTGTTCTGTGTGGGGGATCTCCCCGTGGTAGGTGAGCTGGAAGTGGTTCCAATAAGAGTGGCTCGGGTATCTTCCAGTCCTGTGGGGTGGAAGAGGTGCAGTGTAGCCCAGCTAGGTCCCAGTGGAATGGGAGGGGTGTAGGGGCTCACGTCCGGTCTCAGTGGAGACGGAGTGAGTGTGGGACGGTGTGTCCCACGGTGGCCCGAAACCCCGTCTCAGGGCCTGGAGGGTTCCCTAGGGGAGCGCCAGGTCGGGGGCCTAGGCTGTACTCGTAGGCCATTTGAGGAGGATCTTCTAGTCTCTAGAGGACGTGGAGCGTCTGTAACCAGAGCTCCAGCAGTCCTGGTGCTAGGCAGCACCGCTCCTAAGTGGAGGGTGCAGAAGTCCTGATTGAGGGGTGAGAGGGGAGAGGTTCCCCAGTGGAAGAACCAGTGGGTCCAGAGGGGCCATGGGGACACCACTTCTGCCCTGGGTTTGTGCCCGGCAGACTGTCACACGACACATTAGTTATGTGTCACCCTCGGGGGGCATGCGTGCTCCCCGGGAAGTCCTGGTTCGCCGGGCATCTGACCAAAGGGTAGCGTCCCTGGGTTGGGGAGCCAGGTTCAGGTGTTTGCCTGACCTGGACGGCAGGGCGACTGTAATCAGTGTCCTGGCCGGTTTGGCTTTTAGGGGGTACCACTCCAGTTGGGAGGGTATCGGACTCTGGGAGGGGGTGCAGAGGGAGGGAGTCCT